>JAJOZX010000204.1:1732500-1740000 GCA_023014485.1 Bathynomus jamesi | reverse complement strand
TTAAGTCACTTCTTCATTATCGGACTTCATTGGGACTCCTTTGTTAGCAGCCTCGCTGCGGGGAGGGGGCAGAGGCCCCTTGCCTTCTTAATATTTTTAGATTCCGGCCTGAGCCATGGTCGAAAGAGGTCGAACCTCTACCCCTGTAAATTCAGAGCACTACCTGTACATTTTGAGAAGTAAACTAAATGTAAGAGAAACTTTTTATTTTCCCCTTCGAGCCGTGCTCTCTTCAGAAGAACTTAGTCAGTAAAGTCGATAATTTTAGTATCAGAGAAAGTATCAGAGTATTATAGAAAGAGAAGAATTAAAAATTGGCGACCCTTTGCCCAAATTAAGAGACAACCCAAGCACCATAGAAGATATCGGCATAACAGTCTGGCGAGTCTGTAGCCAAGAGTTTAACAAGAGGCTGCCGAAAAGAATTAGAATGTTATAGAAGAAATATCCGTTGCTTGCCTCCTAACTAGAACCCCCGTCGATCCGAACCACCCCAGGGCCATAGACGGAGGGGTTAACAAACTGGCGACCTTGCCAGGATCTTAACAGATTTTAAGATTTTAAGAAGATTTTATGAAGAAGATTTTATGAAGAAGATTTTAACGAGAAGATTTTAACGAGAAGATTTTGACGAGAAGATTTTAACGAGAAGATTTTAACGAGAAGATTTTAACGAGAAGATTTTAACGAGAAGATTTTAACGAGAAGATTTTAACGAGAAGATTTTAACGAGAAGATTTTAACGAGAAGATTTTAACGAGAAGATTTTAACGAGAGAGTTAATTTCAAGAGAGTTAATTTCAAGAGTGAATTTGTTATTTTCACTATTATATTCAGTATAGAATAATTTTATTTTATGTTTCAAACATAATAGTATCGTACCTTCGTGTACCAAAGCTGGGCACTTGCGGTATTTTTTGCGGTACTGCGGTACTGCGGTACTACCGCACTACCAAACCGGTACCGCATAACGCAGTACCGCAAAGGATCGCTGAAAGTACAGCAGTACCGCTACCGCATTCAATTTCCCGCGGTACTTTCCGCGGTACCGACAAACACGACTTTTCAAAAAATTAACACTTTTTTTGAAGTAAACCTTATTACAGGAGTACAGTAAGACGAATGCTGCGTGTGTTGCATCAGCCTAACTCTAGACACGTTAAGTTTTCGTTCAGAACATGTTACGTTGCCATCCTATCACAACGCCTCAGTGCAGTGCTTGCTTTTGAGCCGGTTGCACGTGTGTTACATTTCTGTGACAAAGATCGATTTTTAGCCATTATGGCAGAAAGTTCAGGTGCGAAATCGCCGATATGCAATTTCTGAAAATATGTGCTATTACTTGTGTTGTTCTTGTGTGCAGTACCGCAGTACCGCAGTACCGCGGAACGCACCAGGGGGACCTGAAAAAGTACCGCAGTACCGCGTAACGCACTGGGCATGCTGAGGTACCGCAGTACCGCGTAACGCACCCCCAAATTTTGGTACCGCGCCCACCACTGTCGTGTACATTAGAATGAAATATTGTTTACATTTTTTTTATTTTTTGTTTGCAAATTTTTTTCAAATTATTGAATTGAATTGACTTGCAAATTAAGAAAGAGAGAGAGTTTACAGAGAGTTTACAGAGAGTTTACAGAAAGTTTACAGATTTAGAGAGTACTTGAAGTCATTTTTTGAAGTCATTTTTTGAAGTCATTTTTTGAAGTCATTTTGAAGTTATTTTTTCAAGTTACAGTTTCAGAATACTTGATAGAGTTCAAGTTACAGTTTCAGAATACTTGATGGAGTTCAAGTTACAGTTTCAGAATACTTGATAGAGTTCAAGTTACAGTTTCAGAATACTTGATAGAGTTCAAGTTACAGTTTCAGAATACTTGATAGAGTTCAAGTTAGAGAGTTTTATTTCAAGTCAGAGTTTTATTTCAAGTCAGAGAGTTTTATTTCAAGTCAGAGAGTTTTATTTCAAGTCAGAGAGTTTTATTTCAAGTCAGAGAGTTTTATTTCAAGTCAGAGAGTTTTATTTCAAGTCAGAGAGTTTTATTTCAAGTCAGAGAGTTTTATTTCAAGTCAGAGAGTTTTATTTCAAGTCAGAGAGTTTTATTTCAAGTCAGAGAGTTTTATTCCAAGTCAGAGAGTTTTATTCCAAGTCAGAGAGTTTTATTCCAAGTCAGAGAGTTTTATTCCAAGTCAGAGAGTTTTATTCCAAGTCAGAGAGTTTTATTCCAAGTCAGAGTTTAAGTCCCAAGTTATTTCAATGCAGTCAATTGAATTCAACTTTTTCTTTGTAAGTTAAGAGAATTTAATTTAAGAAAAATGTAATCTAAGAATTTAATTCAACCTTTTTTTGTGTTGTAAAAGAGAATTTAATTCAACCTGAATTGACCGGGTTGCGTCTTTAGTTTAACCTTTCTTTGTTTTGTTGTAAGAAGGAAATGGACCGATTTGTCTTTTCTTTTTCATGCCATTGTTGCGTATATAAATATATAGGTAAAATGACATTTTAATGTTTGTAACCAAAACAGTTTTTACAATTGTTTGTAAGGACTTTGATAATCATTGTAATGTATACGTGATAATAATAGTTGTGTAATAATTAATTAATCGATCTTGTCCCAATGACTCCTTTTAAATTACTATGCTGAGGAACATACCGTCCCTCCGTTTTGTTTCAACACTTTTAATTTTTGTTCAAAGTAGTGTGACAAGCAATCTTTTTTTAAAGAGCAAAGTGCTCACGAAAGACGTATTGTCAATTTCAGACTTATACCCCCCGCTTAGTCACTCAATTCCCCCGAATGTCGTACTCCAAACTTTGTCTTTTTATTTTATTTTATTTTAACACCCGCAACCCCAGTTGAACTGTCATCCAGAGAAATGGTTCCACCATGGTTAATTCCTCTTTGGTACGATGGAACATACCTCAATTTAGGTTGTTTTTTTTTATATTACAGTATATGTTTAGTTCATTATAGTTTATAATTGATTTCTATTTTCAATTTTTATATTTTTTATATTTTTTTTATTCGATGAATACTGAGTAATTGTGTTGGTCGAATTTAATTAATTGTGTCAAAAAATCAAATAATTCAAATTCTATCAACATTCAACGAAAGAGTATGATTTTTCTACTTAACATGCAAAAATTATTAAACCTTTTTAATATTTTTTTTATTATAAAAAAAGAATTTTTAATGTAAAATTTACCTGAAATTATTAAAAGAAAAGATTGTTCGAAATGCTTTCCTTCCATTTCAATAACTTTTTTATTCTTGGCCGAAACTCATCTAAGGTTCGATTTACTTTTATTTTTAAGAGTATTATAAAATTATGTTTAGCTCATTAAAATGCATAATTGATTTATATTTTTAATTTGTATTTTTAATTTTCTTTTGTTCAATTAATCGTGAGTAACTGTCCTTGAATTGTTATTGTACCATTTGTAAGGTATCAAACGAAAATTATGGTCAAATTGACATACTACTACAGTATATGGCTATGAATTTTAGTAGTCGAATTTAATTGTGTGTCGAAATTCAATTTTAAAACCGTGAGATTTACTTTCATTAATTGTAGATTCCTCTAAGTTCGTTTTTTTAATTACCTTATACGTGTAACTGATTATGTAAAATCTATAATCCTAATTGAATTTTATTACTTTTGACACATATTCCCTCCAGTCACTTTTGCATTAAAACTCGTATGCAAACATCATCATTATAATACATCATAATTATTGCTTAATATATATAAATTCTCGCTCATACACTTATTAAGTTATTTTATCTGTTCCTTAAAGTATATATATATAAATATATAATCCTAATCCACCAATGACCCCTAATGATCTAGTTCTTCACGGGATGAACAAATTACTCTCATATTCTACATACTATTGTACCGACTCACTCATCTACAGATGCTTCTTACCAATATTTATAGATACATCTGCACACTGACGTATAATTTCAACTATTCAACTATAAATCCCTTTTCTCCTTTTGAACGTATCACCAACCACTACAATCTGTCCCCAATAAACAGAAATACACATTTGACCACAGGTCTATACATCATCCACTACGTAATTCGATTGTACCTACAACAGTCAATAAAAACGCATGTATGCACACTATATATACTATATATACAAACCTTATGCTAAAATCATTGGATATCACAATAAAACTATTTCATTACGTGTAAGTGCAAACTATGCTATTTAGTCTTAATCATTTTTGCTTTCTAATATATCTTGCTCATGCATTTATTCAGTTACTTGAACAATCCTATCAGCTAATCTGTCCCTCGAAATTGTAAAATACACACTTTGCACCTAATACACCCAAATACACACTTGACCACAGGTCTATACATCATCCATTACGTAATTCTATTTTTACCTACAATAGTCAATAAAATTAGTTACGAATTGTACTATCATGGTAACCTTGAAAATCCATGAACTTTAAAATTTATATTTTTCCCTTTATCTACTATTCATTATGTATGTAATTCATCGCACAGAAAAAATAAAATTTGGTAAAAAATTTTAACCATATCATTGTTTGTCTAACTTAATTGTTTGTATAAAAGGAAAGTTTTAATCTTTGAATTTTTATATTTTATAATAGCCCTCTAAGCGAGTGTCATGTTAAAAATTTGATTACTCTGCATTGTACTCAACTACCCGAACTCGTTCCGTATAAAATTTGTATTGTAAAAAAAAAAAAAAAAAAAAAAAAAAAAAATTCATCTAACTTGAATTACTTACGATGTTATTTTCTCAATTGTATTATATTGTATTAATTGTATTATATTATTGTATTAATACCATTTTAGAGGGGGAAACTGTAAAAATGAACAATGAACAATTCCTATACCATCATTATATGGATTCATTGTCTTCATGCAGTACTTAGGTTCGTATAGTTTTTATGTTCGAATGTCCATTTTTACATAAGAAACCAAAATCGCCTAAGCGAGTTTTGGATAGAATTTCGATTTGTACTTCTTTATTCATTACTGTATTTTTCTAATTCATCTTTTCTAATAATGACTCACACACTATGACGTCATAAAATAACTTTATTCTCTTTACGTTTCCCATACTTTGTACACTGAATCACGTTCTTAGTATTTGGACATCTTCCGTATTCAATGTATGGTAAATTCTTTAATAATAATGTTGTGGTGTTATGTAGTATAAATATTATTATTCAACCACATTCATCTATACGTCATTAATTTCCCTTGATCATTATCCTATATAAAATTTATTAAATATTCATTTTTACTCGTGTCAATCTAATGAAATGCAAAACTTTAGGCATTCGTTCGAAAACGCAAGAATACGTTCTCGTATTATTTTTTTCATTATTATTTTTTATTATATCACCTCCCGCATTGAACTCGAAAATACTTAGTAAGATCAAATTCCGTTCACTACGACAGAATCGAACGCTTCTAAGATAAATACCTCCGTTCGCTCTGATTTCAAATTTATAACATATTACTATAACATATTATTTCGTAAATAAATTATCTCGTATGTGCTCATGTACTTGTGTTGTACTAATAACCATATATAATAACCATATATTATAACCATATATAAATATATAAAAACACTGTAAGAATGGTAAACGACGTAATGTACTTCAATGAAACTGTAATTAAATGTAATGATTTAATTTATAATGTAAGAATGTACTTTAATAGAACTGTAATTAAACAATAATTGAATATGAATTAATTGGTAATTGTAATCATAATTGTAATAGACCAAAACGAAAATGTGCTCAGTGGTGTACTTAAATTGTACCTATGTACTATTACGAAATGATATCGCCTTCAGAAATGAAGATTCGGCAAAAAATATACGATTAGTTTTTATTTTAATTTTTATTAAATTTTTATTTTTATTTGGAATCTTTCAAACATCTGATCATGTGTTTAAAAGGGGGGAACTTAACCTTCAACTTCCGTCCCCCAACATTTAGGTTTATATTATACATGTATTTGTAAAATTAAAGCACTTCATTAAGTCACTTCTTCATTATCGGACTTCATTATAGCACTTCATTGGGACTCCTTTGTTAGCAGCCTCGCTGCGGGGAGGGGGCAGAGGCCCCTTGCCTTCTTAATATTTTTAGATTCCGGCCTGAGCCATGGTCGAAAGAGGTCGAACCTCTACCCCTGTAAATTCAGAGCACTACATGTACATTTTGAGAAGTAAACTAAACGTAAGAGAAACTTTTTATTTTCCGCTTCGAGCTGTGCTCTCTTCAGAAGAACTTAGTCAGTAAAGTCGATAATTTTAGTATGAGAGAAAGTATCAGAGAAAGTATCAGAGTATTATAGAAAGAGAAGAATTAAAAATTGGCGACCCTTTGCCCAAATTAAGAGACAACCCAAGCACCATAGAAGATATCGGCACAACAGTCTGGCGAGTCTGTAGCCAAGAGTTTAACAAGAGGCGGCCGAAAAGAATTAGAATGTTATAGAAGAAATATCCGTTGCTTGCCTCCTAACTAGAACCCCCGTCGATCCGAACCACCCCAGGGCCATAGACGGAGGGGTTAACATGTATGTATATATATATATATATCTATATATATGTATGTATGTATGTATGTGTATATATATATATATATATATATGTATGTATGTATGTATATATGTGTATATATATATGTATGTATGTATATATATATATATGTATGTATATATATGTATATATATATGTGTGTATATATATATATTAGGGTGTCTCTTATTTTCGAAGTGTTGATTTTTTTAGGTTGCGCCTCCTCAACCAGTTCCATTGGTTGAAAAACATCACATATAAAATTTCTTTTGGATTGAACAATTTTTAGAGGTCGCCCCCGCTTATTAAAGTTCATAAAATATAGCTATTATTTATGCAATTAATATTTGAAATTACTAGCAGTTGTCAAGTATACTAAACATATGTTTTTAATTAATTAATCATCATATTTATGATGAATTCAATTAAATGAATATATTAGAGATAATTGTCAAGTTTGTAGCTGAAAATATTGCTTGATAAGACAAGATCAACCTGTACATCTTCACCGCACAAAAAATGCAGTCAAACGGTTGGAAGCTGAGGCAGAGAGAAAAAGAAAGTCAGAATCTTTGATGGAGGCGTCTACTAGTCAAGTTGTACTGGCTTCTTCCACATCTTCCAGCAACACTGATGAAAGTGAAAATGAGGAGGAGAAGCCCAAAGGAGCTTGTGCTTTACCAAAATCTAAGAAAAAACGAGGCATGAAAAACATGACTATTCAGATGTCTGCTGCCCTGGATCGTACACAAATTTCCTCTAGAAAGGCAACATTTATCCTCGCAGAGGCAGCTAAAAGCTTTGGTTTGGACGCTTCAGATTACAACATAAACCAACATTCTATCCATCGCCTTCGAAATAAGAACCGAGCTCGTCATGCTAAAGAACTTAAGGAGCATTTCCATGGAGAA
>JAJOZX010000204.1:1725000-1727500 GCA_023014485.1 Bathynomus jamesi | reverse complement strand
ATAGGATTGTTCAAGTAACTGAATAAATGCATGAGCAAGATATATTAGGAAGCAAAAATGATTAAGACTAAATAGCATAGTTTGCACTAACGTAATGAAATAGTTTTATTGTGATATTCAATGATTTTAGCATAAGGGCTGTATATATATAGTATATATAATGTGCATACATGCATTTTTATTGACTGTTGTAGGTACAAATCGAATTACGTAGTGGATGATGTATAGACCTGTGGTCAAATGTGTATTTATGTTTATTGGGTACAAAGTGTGTATTTTATAATTTCGAGACACAGATTAGCTGATAGGATTGTTAAATTAACTGTATAAATGCATGAGCGAGAATTTATATAAAGTAAGCAATAATTATTATGTATTATGATGATAATGTTTGTATACGCGTTTTAATGCAAAAGTGACTGGAGGGAAGGAACGTAAATGAATTCGAATGTGTCAAAAGTAATAAAATTCAATTAGGATTATAGATTTTACATAATTAATCAGTTACACGTATAAGGTAATTAAAAAAAACGAACTTAGAGGACCATACAGTTAATGAAAGTAGATCTCACGGTTTTAAAATTGAATTTTGACACACAATTAATTTCGACTACTAAAATTCATAACCATATACTGTAGTAGTATGTCAATTTGACTATAATTTTCGTTTGATACCTTACAAATGGTACAATAACAATTTAAGGACAGTTACTCACGATTAATTGAACAAAAGAAAAATAAAAATACAAATTAAAAATATGAATCAATTATGCATTTCAACGAGCTAAATACAATTTTATAATATTCTAAAAAATAAAAGTAAATCGAACCGTAGATAAATTTCGACCAAGAATAAAAAAGTTATTGAAATGGAAGGGAAGCATTTCGAACAATCTTTTCTTTTAATAATTTCAATTGAATTTTACATTAAAAGTTATTTTTATATAATAAAAAAATATATTAGAAAGGTTTAATAATTTTTGCCTGTTAAGTAGAAAAATTATACTCTTTCGTTGAATGTTGATAGAATTTGAATTATTTGATTTTTTTTTTTTTTTTAAATCTGAAAACTTGTTTGCATATAGACAAATACATCTGTTTTATTTTGTAGAAGTTTTATTAAAAATTAAATGACTGAAATTTAGGGTATGTGCGGTCATACGGGTAAATTTCCCGATCGTACAGAGCAGGATAAATTAGGTACATGATCGATTAATTGTTACGCTATTTCTGTCATCATATAATCAAAATAATTATAAAACTCGTTAAAAACTTTTGTAAAAACGGTTTTGGTCGACACTGGGTTCAACTGGGGTTGGGGTGTTAAAATAAAAATAAAATAAAAAAAAAATTTGGAGTACTACATTCGGGTGAATTGAGTGACTAAGCGGGGGATATAAGTCTGAAATTGACAATAAGTCTTTCGTGAGCACTTTGCTCCTTTTTTTTTTAAAAAAGATTGCTTGTCACACTACTTAGAACAAAAAATTAAAAGAGTTCAACAAACGGAGGGACGGCATGTTCCTCATATACATTGCAATAATTACCAAAATCGTTACAAACAATTGTAAAAACTATTTTGGGTTACAAATAATGAATTACATAACTATATATTTATATACGTAACAATGCATGAAAAGGGAAAGACAAATCGGTGAATTTCCGTCTTACAAACAAAGAAAAGGTTAAACCAAAGCCGCAACCCGGTCAATTCAGGTTGAATTTAATTCCCTTTTACAACACAAAAAAGGTTGAATTAAATTCTTAAATTACATTTTCTCAAATTAAATTCTCTTAAATTACAAAGAAAAAGTTGAATTCAATTGACTGCATTGAAAACTAACTTGGGACTCGAAATAAAAATGACTTGGGACTCGAAATAAAAATGATTTGGGACTCGAAATAAAAATGACTTGGAATAAATCTCTCTGACATGGAATAAATCTCTCTAGCTTCAAATAAAACTCTCTGACTTCAAATAAAACTCTCTGACTTCAAATAAAACTCTCTGACTTTGAATATAACTCTGACTTCGAATATAACTCTGACTTCGAATATAACTCTGACTTCGAATATAACTCTGACTTGAACTCTATCAAGTATTCTGAAACTGAAAATGAAACTTAACTGTCTAACTTGAACGCTTGTCAAGTGAAGATTAACTGAAAATGGAAAATGACTGCACTGGATCTTTATCAAGTGGAGACGATTAACCTCTGTTTTGGTTGACCCTCTTGGTGCAACCTTCTGACTTGAAAAACTGACTTCAAAAATGACTTAAAAAAAATGACTTCAAAAATGACTTCAAAAAATGACTTCAAAAAAATGACTTCAAAAAAATGACTTCAAAATTACTTCGTATCTTTATAAATCTCTGGGGTTTGGTTGTCCCTTTTGGTTACAACCAACTGAAACAGTCTGAAAACTGAAAATGGAACTTGAAACTGCTTCAAGTAACTCTATAACTCTATAAACTCTCTCTTTCTTAATTTGCAAGTCA
>JAJOZX010000204.1:1717500-1720000 GCA_023014485.1 Bathynomus jamesi | reverse complement strand
TTATAAAGAGGAACTCTAATATCGCGCGATTTGTACTCAAAATTTCGAGCTATAAAACCTAACACTTTGTTCGCCTTATTGACCGCTGCTGTACTTTGTTTCGCTACTTTTAAATCACCAGTGACTATAACTCCTAAATCTTTTTCCTGCTGTACGCTTGTTAAATCTTTCCCTGACATACTATACGCAAAATTACCGTTACGCGAACCTATATGCAAAATTTTGCACTTATTCTCGTTAAATCTCATTTGCCATGTGACTGACCAATCAACGATTTTATTCAGATCTTCCTGAATTTTACCTCTATCTTCGTCATTAATCGCCCGACCACCCAGCTTCGTGTCATCCGCAAACTTTGAAACTGTACTGACTAGGCCGACATCTAAATCGTTAATATATATAAGAAAAGCAAGGGGCCCAATACAGAACCTGAGGAACGCCACTCGCTACATTAGCCCACACGACTCCGCTCCATCAACGACCACCCTCTGTTTCCTGCCTCGCAACCACTCTTCTAGCCAATTTATTACTACACCCCTGATTCCATGAGCCTTAGTTTTTTCAATGAGTCTTTTGTGCGGCACGGTGTCAAACGCTTTTTGAAAATCTAAATACACTACGGTACATCAACCGCCCGATGTCTATCGTAAACGTCAACCACGCTTTGGAAAAATTCTAAAAGATTAGTTAAGCAAGATTTGTTTCGCCTAAAACCGTGTTGCGTATTTCTAACCAGATTATGCACTTCTAAGTGTTCGACTATACGATCCCTAATTATTGATTCCAGTAGCTTACCTACAACAGACGTTAAACTGATTGGCCTATAATTTCCCGCCGCACCTTTATCGCCTTTCTTAAAGATAGGTGTCAGGTTTGCTAACTTGAAATTATCTGGTACGCACCCCTCAGAAATAGACGCATTAAAAATCTTTGTTAGCGGCACAACAATGCTATCTTTTAATTCTTTTAGTTGTATGGGATATATGGAATCCGGACCCGGTGATTTACGCGTTTTCATTTTATCAATATAGCGCATTACTTCCCCTTCACTAACGACAATATTATCCAAAATATTACCATTATCAAAAGGTATTATGTCTATGACCGTCGGGATATTCGTTACATCTTCTATAGTAAAAACTGACGTAAAAAATTCGTTTAGCAAGATAGCCATTTCCTTGTTTTCAGAGACTAGATCTCCATTTACATTTTTCAATGGACCTAAGACACTTTTTACTGGATTTCTATTATTGACGTATTGAAAGAATCGTTTGGGGTTTTCTTTACCGTCACGAGCTATGGAGATTTCAAATTCGCGCTTGGACTTTTTTATTACACTTTTCGCTTCACGCCTCAGAGATATGTAGTTGTTTCGTAATAACAAATTGTCTTTATCGCACTTATGTTGCCTACAAGCCCTATCTCTACTCTTTATAATGTTTCGTACTCTAGAAGTAAACCACAAGGGCTTGTTGTTTACTTTCGCACGCTTAATTTTGTACGGTACACATTCCTCATTTATAGTCCTAAATACCGTTACGAACGATTCCCACATTAGTTTTGCGTTGGAGTTCCCCACTACGTTTTCCCAATTGACGTGTGAAAATTTATTTCGAAATTTATTAAAGTCTGCGTGCTGGAAGTTAGGAATTTTAGTCGAGTTAGTTGGTTTCGAGTGACTTACTGAGAGGACAAACTCTACCATATTGTGATCGCTATTGCTCAACGGTTCTATTACTTGAAGATCAGTAATTAGCCTATCATCCGTAGTTATTACTAAATCTAAAAAACTGTCCAACCTCGTAGGTTCCCCAACCTTTTGAATAAGAAAGCTATCCTCGAGAAAATTAACTAAACGATTACCTTCCGCGTCTCCCTGCATTGTATCGTAATTCACGTTGGCAGAATTAAAGTCACCCATAACTAAAGCCTGCTCACTACCGATTATTCTCTTTAGTTGACGATATAACGCTTCGTCCGTATCAGCTGTTTGATTTGGGGGCCTATATATAACCGCAACAAGAAGTTTGAAATCGTTCAATTTAAGTTCTGCTATAGTCGAATCTATCGGTTCTGGAATTGAGTGCTTCACTTCTATAACGTTCGCAATATTATCTTTGATATACAACATAACACCGCCTCCTCGCCTACCTATTCTGTTTTTAACAAAAAATCTATAACCTTTAATTTGATATTTCCCTACAAATTTACGTTTTTCAGTGCTAAGCCACGATTCATTTATCGCAATTAAATCATAGTCTTTACAAGCAATTAAGGAAAAAAATTCGTTTATTTTATTTCGTAGGCTACGAGCATTTAAGGATAGAACCTTCAAATTGCTTGCAATTACGACACCTTCGCGAGCGCGGGGGAAACTTGTAGAATTTACGCTGGAACCGTTCGAGTTACGGCAGCCTGAAAAGAAGAGACAGTATTATGAAAGTCTTCCTAAACGCGCAGCTCCTACGTCATTAAGATGAAGTCCATCTTCGAGGAACAA
>JAJOZX010000204.1:1527500-1712500 GCA_023014485.1 Bathynomus jamesi | reverse complement strand
GCTTCACGAAATGTGACAGCTCGAATGCGGTCAAGAACTCGCTTTTTCTCTGAATCGTTCAAAATAGATGATGCCATGGTTTCTGTGGGGAAAAAAATGGTAAGAATTAAAATCACAGGAATAGAATATAATGTTTTTTATTCAGATTTTAACGCTCTTTCAAGTGGTCTCGCCGGTTTTTATCTATCTCTTCTAGTTTTTGCTCTACAGGGGGGGGGCAATCATTTCCTGACACCCGTACACAGTATATATGTTTTTGGAATACAGCCCTTCGTGTTTAGATATCCAGTCGTTCAGCCACCTCAGCCATTCTAAGCCAACTGTCAGTGAGCGAAAAGTTACACACAAACATACATACATGTTAGGTTAGGTTCTCTCTCTCTCTCTCTCTCTCTCTCTCTCTCTCTCTCTCTCTCTTCTTCTTCTTCTCTCTCTCTCTCTCTACCTTTGAGGAGGATATTCAGCCTTTCTTTTTTTCTTCCTTCTTCTCCTACTACACCCCCCTTTCCCACTCTCTGGGCCTTGGATTTCTGGAAGTATCACCCCCCACTTTGGGGTCTTGGCTTTGGGGGATTACCCCTCTTTGGGGACCTTGGGGAGACCACCTCCACCCTCTTACACCCAATCGGCATTTTTTAATATGAACCAGCAACTCTAATCCAAGTGTCACTTGGCTTTGGGGAACTATCCCCCACCCCTTTTGGAGCCTTGGCTTTGGGGGGGCTATCCCTCTTTGGGGACCTTGAGGGAACCCCCAACTCACCCTTATCCCCCATTCGGCATTTTTTAATATGAACTTTAGCGATCAACCTACCCCTAATTCCCACTACATTTTTTTAATATGAACTTTAGCGGCCACTCTATATTTTTGCGGGAATACTACTCAAGTGTTCTGAATTCTCCGACTACATTTACTAGAAAAGGAACATCGAGCCTTAAGCTAGATAGAAATCCCACTTTACTCTCCATTCAGTGAGGTACAAGTGAATCTGTAAAAATAATAAAAATCGAATATGCCTTCAAATTACCTGTCTAATCTGTTCCCCTATAAGGAAGTCGGGAACCATACATAAATTCCAAGAGACTCGCGTAGACTCTCCTCAGAAAGGATATTATTTAATTTTGATCTGTGGAAAAACGGATTTTCGCCCACTAGTGTTTAATTCTTTGCGTATATCTTCTTTTTAGAATTTTTAGATTTATCCTTTATACTACTTTCGTCTTTAGTCTGATAATAGCGCTCGGCAGTTAAAAAGGTACCTTTGCTTCTTTTCAAAAGTTGAGGACATTTTCCAGATAGGCTCATGGGTGATAATAAACCGTTCCTGCCGAGATTTTGACCTGATTTAAATACACCTCACACTGGCTGAATATGGAGTGTAGAAAGTTGGTTTCAAGGTATGCAGAGTAACTATCATCGCAGTCCGCTCCATGTGAATAGGCTATACGCAGTTTAGCGTACATGTGCATACAGCTTAGATAAAAATGTATGGGCCTGAGCTGGGTATCACGAATTCTATAGGGGCACTCGGTGAACTAATTGTGTTTAATGGATTAATTGCAATAAAGTCACTGTGCTCAATAGAAACCTGCGTAGGGGGCATATCAAAGAGGGACAGCTCCGATTTACAAAATTGTGAGCTACACAGATGGATGAAGCGCGCCATGACGAGTCAGAAATAGTGCCACCTCTCTCGACAAGTAGTAATCAGCCTATGATTCATGAGAGCAGTGTCCTCAGCTTATATCAATTAAAAAAATTATCAGCCATAGGCTTCATTCACTTAGAACACTTTTTGGTGTCCGTTTACGTTTGATGCCACGTTTTGGTAACCCCTTCTTCCGGATAGCCTTCTTGTTCTTCTTTCCGCCACCACGCATTTTTCTCTTTGCATCTTTGATGATTTCATCCCATGTACGTTTAAAATGTTTCTTTAGAGCTTCTTCAAGTTTAGTTCCACCTATTATGTCTTCACCCGCGTTAAAACCTGATTGTAACGCCTTCATCCGGAGGTATCTCGCCTTCTCTTCAACAATGGGACAGCCGTGCGTAGGATGGTTGAAAAAATGGATCCAAGCCCACTCCCACGGAAATATCTCACCCCTCGATAGACTGTGAAAGGCCTTCGGGTCATTATAACTGAATGCGACGAAAGTGTAGCTTCACTGTTAAGCTCCCATCACCGAATGGGAAATTTTTTCCCTCAATCGTTCTTATATATATTGAGATATTGGTTAATAGATTAGTCGCAACATTCACCTATTGGGGCTTGTCATATGTAATGCCCAAACTCTTCCCTCTATGGTTGGGAATGTGTGCAATGCGCAGCAGGCGCGCCTGGGTGTCCCCAACAAATTGATGCTCCACCATATTGCTGTAAATATAGCACATGTCTGGGGATGGATAGCTTTCGCCCAATTTCTCCCATTTCAACTTGTACATTAAGCTGGACAAGTCATGTTGTGCCTCGTGAAAGGTGTCTCTTTGCATGTCTGCACTATATCGACCCTCGGCAACAATTGTGAACAGCTCTCTCTTCAAGACTCTTGTTTAAGCCCGTCACAATGTCCGTGGCTGTGTCATAATGACCAAGCCCTAGTGTTACATTTGTACTATAGTACTGTACCCCACCGAACAGGACTGATCCCATAGTATTATCTAAGGTTATGCCCAATTTTTCACACTCATCGTCTCATCTAAGGATCAGAAATATGATCTGTTCATTTTCAAGAGTTAAAAATTTGGTGGCTAACTTCAATTCACAAACAACAACTTCGTACGAATCACGTTCCAAATCAATGGGCCCATGGAGTTCTGTTACAAAGTTGGCCAGGGTGATGTTAGGATGTACAGACAGAGAAGAAGAGGACGGATAAAAGCCTCCTGCGATTTCTTCCCCATTCAAATCTTCAACGTAATACATCATTATCTCGCCTTTAGGTCTCATAACACTAACTTTAAAAATCTCACGTGTTCAACCTTGCTGAAATCCCTTCGCGAATTTATTTCCCGAATGTAATCACTGATTTTCAAAAGTGTAGAGTGTGGTGGCGGTGTTCCATCTCTTCTCACATCAGGCTCTGGGCGTGTACCTCTTTCTAAAACTTAGTTAGGTGTTGCGCCAATCGTGCGATGGTGTGAACGGTTGTATGACGAGGCCAATGATCCCAGAATGTTTATATATCTGTATGTGTTTTTATGTGTAAAATAGCGATGCATGCGTTCCTTTATGGTACGTTGAACTCTTTTAGCTAAAGAGGCCTTATGTATAGAATTGCTAGTGTAGTATGATATTAAACTCTGTCAGCATGTTCTGAAAAGCGCGGCCTATAAATTCCTTCCCCAAATCAGTACAAAAATAGGCAGGAACCCTGTTTTCTAACATCAGCGTTTTGGTAGCTTTTGCAATTGTTTTAGGCGATTTATTTTTCAGAGGAATTATCCACAGATATCTTGAGAATACAGCTATTATGAATAGGATGTAGCGGTAGCCATCATTAAACACTGAATATCTTTGCATGTCTGTTAAATCCGCTTCTCAAATAGAGCCAATCGAAGTCGCGGTTGTCTTGGCCGTTTTAACCCTTTTTCTCACCGGCTTATGAAGTGTATAAGCGTTCTGCTTCCGCAAAACCCTCTCAACATCTTTTTTCCCTTCTCCATCATTGTGAATACCCTTGTACAGCCTGTTAACACCACAGTAGGAGGATGGGTTAGAAATGTCATAATAACGTTTCCTTAATATGTTAGCCATTTGTGTATTTTAGAAACACGTGGATATGGTTGGCCGTTTGGTCTCCTCTTTCTCCTCTTCAGAAATGCTACTGTTGGGGTGATGGTGTACTCAGTTGTGACACATGCGAGACTCGATCCAAGTTTTTTAACCTATCCAGATTTCCTATCAATGTTTTGGGGACATTTATTTGTTGTAGTCTTGCTTTAATATGCTTTCATCCTGCTGGTGAGGGCCTAATAACGTTTCCTTAATATGTTAGCCATTTGTGTATTTTAGAAACACGTGGATATGGTTGGCCGTTTGGTCTCCTCTTTCTCCTCTTCAGAAATGCTACTGTTGGGGTGATGGTGTACTCAGTTGTGACACATGCGAGACTCGATCCAAGTTTTTTAACCTATCCAGATTTCCTATCAATGTTTTGGGGACATTTATTTGTTGTAGTCTTGCTTTAATATGCTTTCATCCTGCTGGTGAGGGCCTGTCCCACTTTCTCACCAGATCATGGACAATGTCGACGACATTCGATCCCTGTACCATGTTCCTTCAACAATGACCTCGCCTGTATCGGTCCACTGTATGATGGGGTCCTCACTCAATAGATTATAAAGACTTAAGCCTTTCTTCCTCAATGTATGTGGGAGACTGCTTTATAATACATGCTCGATGTGTTGCGTTCCGTTATTCTTTGGTTGGTCATCTCTAACGTCGGCCCCAGGTCCTATGTCGACATGTCATCGTTGCTCACGCTGTGCCTAATAACAACGGGGAGCTCTGTCGGGTTCTTTTAATCTTCGTACTCATGGAGAACTTTCTGCAGAGCCTCTTGGTACAAGATCCTTTTTTCATCATGTGGCTTTTCACTGTTTAATAGGGCTAACAACTCGCTTTCCATTCTTTTAAGCTTGCTTTTACGGGTTTCTAGAACCGTGTCTGGATTCTTTGAACTTTGCAGTGAAGCATACACCTCGTGCGGAATCATTACCACTTTCTTCATTAAATTAATCTAGTCAGTAAAGGTCACAAAACTGAAAATAAGATGGGGAGGAATGATCCCCCTCTTTGTAAAATAATTCGCTTTTCTTCCCCACAGTTTGACTTTTACGAGCGAGTGTACGTAATATGTTCTTGTAACGACGTAGGCGAGCCTTCTGAGGGGGTTTCATTGGCACATTACAGTACATTTTATAACATTAAGGCAGATTTCACAGATGCATTTTAAAAAGTCCGAGTCGATATTTTTAACAAACATCTGCTGCAATGCCCGGAGCAATCATTGATAGATTTTTATTAATCCACAGAATTTCTTCAGCCTATTTGTCATTCTGGAATATACACCGTTTCAGGCTCGTTTGGGAATATATTCGTTCTTAGAAGCACCCTAAACGTGTTTCGGGGGTGAAAGTCACAAAGCAATGATCCGTAACGCTGACTTATAGCTTCTTTATAAACCTCCAAAAACTCTTTATGCTGATTCGGGAACATTTGATTAGCTAATACCCAAATTTCTGACACATCTCTACGTTGCGCGAATAAGACTACATATTGTGTATTTAACGACACATCGCGCATGTATGTATTTTTGAAACACTGTAAATGTCTCGACAAACGTTTTATCCTCTTCCAATATGAGATCGTCAATTACAATGACTGTATACTCATTTCCCTTTACCGAATTAACATCATATACGCCTTTGTGAACAAAATATCATCTTCGTGCTCGTTGAACACTGATTGGTACGTCGAATAGCACCATATTACTTTATGCACAAATTTTGAGAACATCTCCCCCTTATCTTTCATGATTTTAAGCATAAACACAGTTTTACCACATCCTGTAGGGCCGGATATAATACATGTGGATGGGCTTGTGAACCTGAATTTTTCTACAGATTCCATCTTTAGAACGTCACACCCCTAAGTGGAGCATTTACAAAATATAACAAAATTTAAGTGCTGCTCCTTATATTCTTGTTTTTCTTCTTACACAGAACCGTGAAAGACGACGATGTATAGCACTCCATCATTGATATTACGCAGGACCACGATGACAGTGTAGCTACAGTCTCCAACCCTGCTGACGAACCCTCACCAGCGACACCTCCACCACGTGGCAGTTCAAAGCGGAGGCACGATGATGAACTTCCACGTCAGGTATAAAAGGTGCCAGGAGTGCAACGGTTGATAGACTCCCAGTAATAGAGCCCCAGCCCTCTACGTCTTACGACACAACCCCCATACTAGCTCCCTCCTCAAATATACCCCCTTATACTTTTTCAATTCCGGGTACATCCTCCACATCAGCAGCAGCTTCTTGTGTTGTGGAGGAAGGTATAACATTCGAACTGGTGCGCACCGCTAACCCCACCCCTGCCCTGACTAGAAATCGGTACGTGGTCAGGGTTGAACCTGGAGCCCTGTATAGCAACGGTGTTGGACTGCGGCGCATAGTTCAGCGTGTTGCGGAGTTTGCCCTTCAGAACCGCGACGAACGTGAAGTCCGGACGAGGTTGTCCTTCAGGTTCGGGTCAGATGACGGGGATGTAGATGATTTTTGGGTAGTATTACCGTTTAGACGCTTGGTAGCTGTAGACATAGAATATATCTCGGCCGTGTAATGCAGGCTTCTCAAAGGAGTACAGCCTTCAATATGGGTAACTTCACGGTAGATATTGACAGAGTATTCCGGGTTGCGTGTCATAGTGCCACACCTTATACTCTTAATTTCAGTTATCAGTCTATTTACAGAAAGCATATAAACGTCGATTGTGGTTGCGGCTTTATAGCAGTAGTCTTAGCCCATATGTTTACTGTACTGAATACCCGGGTCAAAAATATTTGGTTGCCTACGGTAGTGCAGCGTGCTCGTAAACTGACTTCAGATTATAAGTTTGAGTTTGAGTGTAATATGGGTCCTGAAGAGCTGAGAAGGGTAGAGCAGGAAATGAATGTTCGTGTAATTGTATTTGGAATGGATGATCGTCGTAGGACTGTGTATGTTTTAATGTTTTAATAGCTGTGTGAGAGATCGTACAAGACCTCTACTTATTTTAGGAGTGTCAGGAACATCGGATCTCCCCATCCGTAATATAAGGACACTGTACGCTAGTTATGATAAAAGTCGAAAATATGGAAGGCATCATGATTTGTGTAAGGGATGTCTCGAGTTTGCGGATGATATAGTGAAACATTGTAAGGAATGCTACATGGTATGTGAGCAGTGTAAAAGCCCAAAATATGAACGTCGTGTAGTTGAAACCGAGAAGAGGGAATGTAATGTGTGTAGACGTACATTTTTCAATAATAAATGTTTTGAGCTCCATAAGATTCTCGTGCCGCCAGCCGTTCCGGATTCAGATGTGGAGCCTCCACCACTAGAAGTGGGACCAAGGACTCTTTCTCCACCTCCTTTTCGACAGCGGGCCAGAATACCTTTCCCGCTGTCACCAAAGGATGACGAGGACAAGGACCCTACCTATCGGCTTCAGTTATGTAGGCCTCCTCCTCCGCCAGGGGAAAACCGTCTCAGGGGACGAGCACCCCTCTTCCGGGCCTAGCAAGTGTCATGGCCTCCCTTATCTCTGCCGAAAAGGGCAGTGACCAATCGCGACAAATTTATAACCTATGGTCACGCGCGCGCTCTCAAAAGGGACCGAATACACGAAACGAAGAACGGTAATCATAACGTCGGTTTACCTCACTTACATAATTCCTTCTTTAACCTTATTTCCGGTTCAAGAGCTACCTCTTCAGGCGATACCCGTGCATTCATGCCCTACGCACTAATTTATTGAAATGATTGATGTCGGAGGCAATTAGCCACCAACGCGTACATCCAAAAACTTGAGCAATGTCCACACAGAAGCCTTTCACCGCACAACACTCCTGAGATTTTATACCTTCCAAGCAATAGAGTTCAATCCATTTCAAAGTTATAAAATGTTCTCAAACGACCCATATCCGTTATAAACCTTGCAGAAACCGTATAAATTTCACTTAGATACTTTTCCGATAGTTCATTGAAATTCCTTTGTTTGATTTGAAAGTGTATGCACACGGTGAACTTGGTCCGTGTAAAAGAAAATGGACCCAAACAAATCAGACTCAAAGTGCTCAAGGACACACAAGTGGCCGTTAATTATAAGTGTTCATCAATGTATAAATATTGATTTTAGTGTAAGATTTAACTGATAAGTACAGTGGATTAATTATGAAGCAGATGTAATTTATTTAACTATTTCTTTTGTCTTGGTGTAACATTACATCCAACTACTCCTTTAACTATTTCTTTGTCTCTATGTAACACTACATGCAACTGCTTTTGTTTGAGAGCATTTTCAAATTAACCCCCTAGATCCAACTCTGGGAGGGGAGCCATGTGGAAAAAGTTTTCCACAGGAAATAAATTTTTGTTAAAATTTTAAAAAATCATTTTATTTGTCTAAATTAACGTATTAGTCCGTTTATTCTGTTTGTATAAATTAAAGTATTAATCTTTAAATTTTGAATATCGTATAAAGTGCCTCAGTGCAGAGTAGATTGCCTGGCATCCTTTTTTCGATAAGCCTAACGACGCTCTCCAAACGGGTGCCAAATCTATAATATTAAAAAGAGACTTTTAAATTCTAAATGTTCTTTTCGGCTAATATAAATCACATAAAGGAGTTAAGTGTAGAACCAAAATTATATAAATTCCTTTGTAATATCATTGTTAGACAACCTTTGCAACCTTAAGAATCTTTTGTAAACGTGGCATCATGGGAGTTTCTCCAGGGCAAAGTGCAAACACTTTGAGAGAGAGTCGAAGCCTCAACCCTCTGGCGAGTGCGTGCCTCACCCTTTGGGCAGCAGGTTCAGCTCAGGTCCTTTGTTCGTTAATAACTCTATAAGCAAGTGTTGTGTTAAGGATTTGATTTTTTAATTACTGTGCATTGCAAAAGAAATGAATCGAATATTTTAAAAGTGATCTATCCTTGTGAAATAAAGACTGAAAATGTAACTCGTTATTTATATCCTTCCACGAGAGAGAATTTCCACCCCCACAATGGATTGAGGCCGGGGGGAGGGGGAAACGCCATTGAGCGAAGGTATAAATTGTTTTCCGTAACTTACAGTCAGATTAAGTAAGTACGAAAAGAAGAACCGTGGACGTAAGGAGTATAAACTTCATTGTCGGCGCAAGGAAGCGACATACTGAGTTTACTTAAATATTAGCGATGGCTGTCTAAACGAAGAAGAGGCCATCTCGCCGACACACATTTGAGAATAAACTTGTAAACCTTGATAACGTTGTGGATTCCACACGATTCGAGGTAAACGTAGCTGTTTTATAAAACTCATAATTGCGGGATCGTGCCATAACGATAGACACATTTTTCATTTCTAACAAATACCTCCCGTATCGTTATTTCGTCCATTATTTTTAAAGATCACCAAACACGCTTCTGAAACGGTCAATCTCGACGATGCTCTGTCTTTCCAAGTAAAACAGCACGCTTATGGGGCTGTGTAATGCTTCACCAAATTCAAATCTTACCCACAGGCTGCCCTGTAACTGCGGATTCAGATGCATGCTTACGCCAGCACATAGATCAGGTGAAAGATCAAAAGCGTATAAGTTAATGTCTTTTATAAAATTGTCTATAGTCACGCCTGTACCAAATACACCGCAACGTTGATATCGCGGTTCAGATTGTGGTATTCGCTTGAACATAAAGAAACTTCCTTGTCTGTAGAGTATTTCACTTCCAAATGTCCGCCTACAGATGTGCCATTAACAAGCAATGTTATGCTTTTTATACCAAAATTTTGGAATTTGAAAGTCGAATTCTTATATTCGCCAACCATAGGTTTATGACCAAGCATTTCAATAAGGACACGCTGCGGAAGAATTCCCGATGCTGCATTTTCTATCTTCTTGCTAGTTAAACCGGCAGTGACAGTATGCATTTTTAAATTCACACGTTTCGTTGGGTATTTAGCTGTGTCTTTTAACAATCGTTTCTCAATATCCAGTTGTTTGGAGGCAGACAGCTTCACACGGAGAACTCTAAGATACGTATCTGAAATGTGTACAACAGTGGGCTTAAAAGATTGCTCGCTATCCTTATCCAAATTTAAGCATATTTGGGAGCTGTGCGTGTAATTTTGATTCTCATTTCAACGCCGTTCAAAAGCAGTTTTTCTTGTGACAAAAAATCAGAGTGTAATTTTCAGGAGCAGTCGTAAATTTTCTTTTAAGAAATTTTAAATTTATTTTTTACACTGTCCAGCAAATGGGGCATATAATACCGTGAGCGGCCAAATAGATTTCTTTTGCATCTCTCTTAAAGTTTAAAACAGTTTCTAAATAGGCTCTATAATGATGATAGCTAGCACCTGGCGAGACTTTTGTCTGGTTTAGGTACACATCACACTGAATTATTAACGTATGTAAGAAGTTGTTTTCTCGGTATACTGCGATTCTTAGTTTAGTGTAAAGAAATACGTTTGAAGGATGAAAAAATGGCTCCCTGACGACGAAATCACGAACTCGATAGGAGCAGTCGATGACCCAATAGCGTCGAGAGGATGAATTGTGATGAATTCGAACTCTATAATGCTTGTCAGCGTTGGTGGCACATCAAAAAGAGTTAATTCTGATTTGCAGCACTCGGCAGGTTTCTTATAATCTTCGAGCTCTTGAAGAAATTTCTGAAGAATTTTTTGGTATAAAATTCTTTTCTCGTCAGGAGGCTTTTCGCTGTTTAGTTTAGTTCACTCTTTTAAGCTATTTTTTCTGGGCTCTAGAACTGATTTCTGGTTCTTTATATTTTGCAGTGAAGGATATGCTTCGTGTGGAATCACGAACACTTTCTTCATTATATTATACTAGAAAACTAGAAAATAATGGCCACAAAACTGAAAATAAGATAGGGAGGAACGATCCTCCTTTTTGCACAATAAACCGCTTTTTCTTTCCAACACTTTGCTTTTTACGAGCGAGCGCACGTATTATATTGTTGTAACGACTTAAGCGCGACTTCTGAGTGGCCTTCATTCTACATTGCATTTTATAACGTAAAGGCAGATTTTCAGATACATTTTAAAAAGTCTGGGTCAATATTTTTGCCAAACAGTCGCTGGAGAGTGCGCGGTAGTCGTTGATAGATTTTTATTAATTCACGGTATTTCTTTAACCTCTTCGTCATTCTGGGATATACACCGTTTCAGCCTCGTTCGGAAATATATTCGTACTTAGAAGCAGCATAAACGTGTTTCGCGGGTGAAGGTCACAAACCAAGTATCCGTAACGTTGACTTCTAGCTTCTTTATAAACTTCCAAAAACTCCTTACACTGATTCGGGAACATTTGATTGCCTAATAACCCAATTTGCGCTACATCTCTACGCTCTGCTAGTGTCAAGTTAGTGTATTTCGCTGGTCATATTTCCCAATATGTATGATAGATGAGAGTGGCGTACATTGAGCCGTGGGTTACCATGAGCCACACAGCTTGCAGCCTACAGCTTCTGATATTCTGCAACAGATGGCAGTAGTGCGTGATTGTCTATTGTGACAGAATTAAGGCACACAGTTATTCACTTTTACTCTGTATTATCTTGCTCTTAATATCCATTTATTCATTTTTAGCCTTCCTAAGTAAAATTTTCAGGTAAGTTTTGTTTCTTTTATACTATGTTTATTGGAATGCCCCAAAGGTTATGTGAGCATAGTGATAGTGGAAAATATAAGCTAATCGTCAGATACCTACGTATCCGCCATTCTGCCTTGTTATACAAAACACGTGCTTAATATGTACGGGTTCAAATGGGGTACCTTGAGACACATTTAAGGGTGCTGGTTGAACCGTGGTTCAATGTACCCCATGATCATGAAAGAATTAAAGATATATTTATATTTTACAACCTGGAGACGTGGAGAGTTATGAGGAAGATCATCGTGAAGATGAATAGGTTATAGTGAACCTGATGGACAAGAAACCCGAAGTAGTATGGGCGCAGAAGGGTAGATTGTAACTGCATGCAATGTTCATTAATTGAGTGCCACCCCCACCCTCTTGTTACAAGGTTCCATCCCCCTCCCCCATGGGTGCAAAAAAAAAAGGAAAAAACTGGGCTTAGAACTGTCTTTCAGCCAGTTGGCAAAGAAGCCAGTGCCTGCCAGACATATCAACCAGTTGGTACCGTATATTTATATATATATATATATATATAAACTTCTGAGCATCCATTTTCTCTAAAAGCACACACACACACATACAGCCCCGAGTTTATATAAACGTTCATAAATTTCCTATTATTAAACACACACACACACACACACACACACGCGCACACCGACTATATATATATATATATATATATATATATATATATATAAACGTTCATAGATCTCCTATTATTAAATGTATATACATTTTTATTAATTATTATGATTAATTATCCTGTATATTTTCTCCAATTGCCAACCTATAATTTCAAATATTAAATGCTTATACAACTATATATATATATATATATATATATATATATATATATATATATATATATATATACTCGGGGTTGTCAAATCCCTCGAGTACAATAAAATACTCCTTTTTGGCTTATCTGGGCTCTCTCAATTTTGAATCCAGACGTGACCACAGGGTGCGCCGACCCTTGTCGTCGTTTGCGGATTCCGGGAGCTTTCCGTAGCCCTCTTTTCACCCGTCGAGTGTGGATTAACTGAGAGTCAACTTTAATTTTTTGGTACTTTAATTAAATTCAGGTAAGCGTATTACAGGCAAAAGTTTATAAGAGTATGCTTTGCTTTAATTTCACAAGGTTATATTTGAAGTGAGTTCAGAAGGTTAATGTTGAATTAAATTCACAAGGTTATATTTGAATAATTCTTAAGTCTAAAAGTGACAATTAAGGTCACGTTGAAATAAATGAATTAAGTCTGCTGGCGTTTCCTTCAGTCAGATCCTCTATTCCGATATAAAGCGTATTCCCTATCAGAGGTGAAATGCTCCCTTCACCCAGGGTTTAAATTACGTTAATTGAAACTGTCAGACGGCCTCCTTCTTGGGCAACCCTTGCCCGTTCTAAGGCCTTCTCAAAGCACACCTAATGACATACGGGGTAACTCGCACTCCGTTACCCGCGGTAAAGATGATCAACGACTCCCTTCCAAGGCTACCGTCGCCCGTTCTGAAGTCGCAAGCGTAGCTAATGCATACGAGGTAACCCGCACCCGGTTACTCGCGGAGTCCTAGGTAAGGCACTCTGAGAAGATAACTGAATAAGTTTCCCGCTACAGTCTATTCGTTAATCTTCCCTGTTGAGCTCTACCCCAGAATCTGTCCTCCAATGGCTGGACCCCTCCATATATACGAAGGAATCCATTCTCACATGCGTCAGAGAGGTGAGTCACCGGGAAACCAAGAGAATGTGTAGTTCTCAAAGTCAAGGTTCCCATCCTGAAACTCGAGACGGATGCGAGGTGTTTGTCTAGAAGGCAAACATGAGAACAGCGAGCGTATGATGTTGCGAAAGTGCGTTTGAGCGCTTTTGATTAAAATGAATGGTTGTTTTAATATCATATTTCATATTTCTGGCGCGTGCTTGAGGGCTTAGAAAGAATGAAGCAGACTCGAGCGTTAGTTAATGAGATAAAGACGGGCGCCTGCTCTTGTAGGATATTTAAAAAGGTTGACGTCTGCTCTTGTATAACATTTAAGAAGGTGGGCGTGCTCGTGTATACATATATATATATATTATATATATATATATATATATATATATATATATATACACGTGCAAAAGTATGAGTCCACTACATAATCTGTCGTATGAAAATTGGTTTTGATACTAAAATACACATTAACTAGAACCTCTGGTTCATATTAACGTATAACTAAGTTATTACTTAGGTGTATAATGTTGTATTAGCTGGATGATCCTCTAGTCTGCATAAATTGGGCTTCAGGGTTGATTTAATATATTACTTATAACGCATGTTTTTAAAGATCTAGCGAACTATTGATGATGGTTTTGCAGTAAATGGTCCTAAGCTATTGTTATATCAGTATTTACAATTAAGAGTATTGATATATTCACTTAAATTCTGAAAAACAAATTTATCCAAAACGTTTCTCATTATAATCCTAATTCATGCCTTTTTTCTTTCACAGGCTTAAGAAGTGACGAAAAGTACAATTTCTGATAAGATTAGATATAAAATAATATATTTGCATGGTGAGGGACTGAGTCAAGGAAAAATAAGTGAATCTACAGCGGACAGAATATGATAATAAAAACCCACTGTAATAGACGAAGTTTATTTCCCCAACAGTTTCGATGCCCACTGGCATCCTCCTCGGGTGGATACAGAAAAACGAATGAACCAAAAACAAGAGGGAAAACAGTCCAGGGACCGTTAAGAAATTCGCTTCGCACCTAGGTTAGATCCTGTTCTCCCGACACTGGAAGGGCATTTTTATTAAAGGGACCCGCTTGTAAGTACATTCGTACAAATTTAAAACTATCCTCTTGTTCTATACATACAGATTCTATTATTTTCTACATAATTATTAAATTTATTATTAAATTCATTACATTTAATATTGCATTATTATTTATTACAGAAATTATAAATTTATTATTACATTAATTATTACATTGTTCTTTATTATACAGAACTTATAAACCGAAAAACGAATGAAAAAGACGAGGAGGAAACAATCCAGAGACCATTAAGAAATTCGCACCTAGGTTAGATCCCGTTCTCCCGACACCGGAAGGGCATTTTATTACAGGGTCTCGCTTATAAGTACATTCGCACAAATTAAAACTATCTTATTCTATACATACAGATTCTAATATTTTGACATAATTACTGCATTTATTATTGCATTTACATTTTTTTCTTTTTAACACTTATTATTATTACCTTTACACTAATTATTAAATGTATAATATTACCTTTATTATTACATCTGTTGCATTTATATTTATTTCCACATTTATAACTTCCATTATTACATTTACATTTACTTTTATTATTCCATTTACATTTTACAAAAAAAAATCGAAGGAACTAAAAGCGAGTAAGGAAACAATCCAGAGACCTTTAAGAAATTCACACTTAGGTTAGAACCCGTTCCCCCGACTCCGTAAGGGATTTTTTGACCAAGAATCTCATTAAAGGGTCTAACTTATAAGTACCTTCGCACAAATTAAAATTATCTTGTTCTATACATACAGATTCTCTTATTTTTCTTTTGACATAATTATTACATTTATAAGGTACCTTACTTGATTCCCAATCTACTATAGCATAATTATTTTGGCTGGCGTGATAAAAAATGGCATTATTAGTATACAACTTCTGAAGGCATATTTGTGTTCTTTAATACGGGTTTCAATATTTCTTCCAGTTTCTCCCACGGAAACTAAATCACAACTTTTACAGGGAATGCTGTAGACACAGGCTTATTCTTGTTTTGCAACGTTATTCCTAACCAATTTACTTTTCACGGTAGACGAATAATTGAAGGCCAAAGCAAACTTAAAATCTTTCGTCAACGGTTTTACTCTTTTTAAGCCGGCAATGTAAGGCAAACTCACATATTGTTTTTGGTTAACTGAAGGTTCCTGAGGGGCAAAAAAGATTTTCTGGCTTTAAAGTACGCCTTTCTGATAAACCACTCAGGATATTTTAAATCCTTAAAAATATTGCAAATCTTTGAATTTTCCGGGTCCAGCAAATGTGGGCTACAAATCCTGAGTGCTCTTAGAAACATGGAAGAAATAATTGAGCTTTTAACCCCTTCATCATGATATGAAAAATAATGAATGTACGAATTACAATGAGTAGGTTTTCTATAGACCGTACCATGAAATTGGGCTTTCCGCTTTCGTTAATAACCAAAACATCTAGAAAAGGTAATTGATTGTCGTTCTCCCATTCACATTTAAATTTAATGGAGGGAACAAGATTATTTAATGACTGAAAGAAAGTGTCAAAGTTGTTCCAGTGGTCAGGCCAAAATGAGAAAATATCATCTACATAACGAAACCAAATTAGATTCCTGGGACATATTGTTTTCAACAATTCCGAATCATAATATTCCATGTATAATGACTCAGTATTGGGGATAAAGGGGACCCCATTCCCATACCAAAAGGTTGCAAATAAAATTCTTCACCGAAGGAGAAGGCATTATTGGTGACAGAGTTTTAACAGTTCTAAAAATACAGATGTGGGCATGCCTAGTTCTACGTAACATGTTAGCAATTTTCTATCTAAAAAACTAAGTATATCATCAATGGGAACTTTCGTAAACAAGGACTCAACGTCAAAACTGATCATTCTTTCCCGTTTTAAATCTAAGGACATAACTTTGTTAATAAAGTCACAGGAATTAGTGATGTACGAGCCTGAAAATTTACCAACTAATGGGGATAATTTATCTGCAAGAAATTTAGATAACCTGTAAATAAAGGAACCCCTGTGTGAAATAATGGGACGGAATGGTATATTAATCTTATGGGTTTTGGGTAAGCCTGTGTCTACAGCATTCCCTGTAAAAGTTGTGATTTAGTATACATGGGAGAAACTGGAAGAAATATTGAAACCCGTATTAAAGAACACAAATATGCCTTCAGAAGTTGTAATACTAATAATGCCATTTTTTATCACGCCAGCCAAAATAATCATGCTATACTTTGGGAATCAAGTAAGTTACTTTATAAATGTAATAATTATGTCAAAAGAAAAATAATAGAAACTGTATATATAGAACAAGCAGATAATTTTAATTTGTACGAAGGTACTTATAAGTTAGACCCTTTAATGAGATTCTTGGTAAAAAAAATCCCTTACGGAGTCGGGGGAATGGGTTCTAACCTAAGTGTGAATTTCTTAAAGGTCTCTGGATTGTTTCCTTACTCGCTTTTAGTTCATTCGATTTTTTTTTTTGGTAAAATGTAAATAGAATAATAAAAGTAAATGTAAATGTAATAATGGAAGTAATAAATGTGGAAATAAATATAAATGCAACAGATGTAATAATAAAGGTAATATTATAAATTTAATAATTAGTGTAAAGGTAATAATAATAAAGGTTAAAAAGAAAAAAATGTAAATGCAATAATAAATGCAGTAATTATGTCAAAATATTAGAATCTGTATGTATAGAACAAGAAGATAGTTTTAATTTGTGCGAATGTACTTATAAGCGGGACCCTGTAATAAAATTCCCTTCCGGTGTCGGGAGAACGGGATCTAACCTAGGTGCGAATTTCTTAATGGTCTCTGGATTGTTTCCTTCTCGCCTTTTTCATTCGTTTTTCGGTTTCTAAGTTCTGTATAATAAACAACAATGTAATAATTAATGTAATAATAAATTTATAATTTCTGTAATAAATAATAATGCAATATTAAATGTAATAAATTTAATAATAAATGTAATAATTATGTAAAAAATAATAGAATCTGTATGTATAGAACAAGAGGATAGTTTTAAATTTGTGCGAATGTACTTATAAGCGGGTCCCTTTAATAAAAATGTCTTTCCATTGTCGAGAGAACGGGATCTAACCTAGGTGCAAATTTCTTAACGGTCCCTGGACTGTTTTCCCTCTTGTTTTTGGTTCATTCGTTTTTCTGTATCCACCCGAGGAGGATGCCAGTGGGCATCGAAACTGTTGTGGAAATAAACTCTGTCTATTAGAGTGGGTTTTTATTATCATATTTTGACCTTCACGTAGAAAAAAAGTGATTTTTTTTTGCATTTACAGCGGACAGGTTTACTTATGGGCTTTTCGCTCTCTCCAATTTTAGCTAATATTTTTATGGAATTTTTTTGAGTTAATTTTTTGCCGGAATCTTTGGTGCCGGGGACCAAGTGGTTCCGTTACGTTGATGACACATGTGTTATTTTGGAATCTCATGTGGATCTGGATGAGCTGGTGGGAGTTCTTAATAGTTTTGTCCCCTCAATACAGTTTACGTATGAAGTTGAAAATAGTGGATCTCTCTCGTTTTTGGATGTTCTTATTTTAAGGGATCCCAACTAAAGACCTTCTTTCAAAGTATTTAGAAAGCCTAAGCATTCAGACAGCTACAGTCATGCTTTTTCCAATCATTCTCTTTGCACTAAGAAAGGCGTTATTCCCGGTCTCTTTTTGAGAGCTTTCCGGATTTGTGACCGCATTTATCTTGACGATGAAGTTTTACATATTAAAAGTATATTTATATGTTTGGGTTATTCCCAAATTGTTTATCGATAAAGATAAAGCTTATTTCGCCGCTAGGAGATCTTTCTTTTCTCCCAAAACTGGGAACCGGGATAAATACGTTTCATACCTGAAAGTGCCCTTTGAGGTTAACAAAGGGCTTTCCTCACTCTTTCCAAAGCAGATTAAGTTGGTCTCCGTTGCGCCAAATAAATTGTCTTCGTTCATTCGTCATCCTATTACTAAAACCTCCAACAATTCTGGCGTAGTTTATGAAATCCCATGTGGAGGCTGCCCTCAAAAATACATCGGGGAGACAATTGATTTTCAGAGAAGGATTAATTCCCACAAACGTGACCTGGGATCGGGTAATACTTATAGTAACCTAGTTCAGCACTGGAAACAGCATAATCATATTTTTAACTTCCAGGATTCTAAACCTATCATAAAGGTCAGGGACGAGGAACAGAGACGAATATACGAGGCATTTTATATTTTGGCAGAAAACACCATTTCCAATATTAAGTTGTCCTACAGAATGGATAGCTTTATTTTTAACATTTTAAAATATTTTAGGGCAATTTTGGGTTGTGACCGGCTGCAAGATGTAGAGGATTGATTTTTATAGATTTCTTATCTCGAAGGTTTGATATCTGGGCAATAGTTTGCCTTTGCCTACTGCCACACGTACGACAGTTACCATCTCTCTGTCCGTGTTTATGCCTCCTCCACACAGTCATTTTAACCATAGCTCTTTCGTAGACCGGACGTTTTATAACTTTTTTAGATATTTTAATTAGTTTATGGCTTTGAAAAGGGCTTGGTTGTGACCAGCCGAAATTAATTAGCCTTTTTAAACACTGTTTTATGATTAATTTTATATTTTTTCCTTGCGGGTTGGTGTAATTATATATATATAATTATATATATATATATATATATATATATATATATATATATATATATATATATAGTCGTATGAGTATTTAATATTTGAAATTACAGGGTGGCGTTTTGAGAAAATATACAGGATAATTAAACATAATAATGAATAAAAATGTATATACATTTAATAACAGGAGATCTATGAAGGTTTATACATATATATATATAGTCGGTGTGTGTGTGTGTGTGTGTGTGTGTGCGTGTAATAATAGGGAATCTATGAACGTTTATATAAAGTCGGGGTTGGATGTGTGTGCGCTTTTAGAGAAAATAGCTGTTCAGAAATTTATATATATATATTATATATATATATATATATACTGTACCAACTGGCTGATATGCCTGGCGGGCACTGGCTTCTTTGCCAACTGGCTGAAAGACACTTCTAAGCCCAGTGATGCTGTCATGAACTTTTATTATGGGTCTGGTGATCCAGGAGAAAACATGCTCTCTCTCTCTCTCTCTCTCTCTCTCTGATACTTTCTGTGATACTAAAATTATCGACTTTTTTTATAACTTATCGACTTTACTAAGTTCTTCTGAAGAGAGCCAAACTCGAAGGGGAAGATAAAAAGTTTCTCTCACTGTAATTTACTTCTAAAAATGTACAGGTAGTGCTCTGAATTTACAGGGGTAGGGGTTCGACCTCTTTCGACCATGGCTCAGGCCGGAATCTAAAAATTTAAGGAGGCAGGGTGCCTCTGACCCCTCCTCGCAGCGAGGCTGCTAAAAAGGGAGTCTCGTAGTAGTGACCAAAGAAGAGTGCAGTAATGAAGTGAAGTAATATTACAATTACATGTATCATATAAGTTTAAATGTTGGGGGAATGCAGTTGAAGGTTAAGTTCCCCCCTTTAAACACATTATCTGATGTTTGAAAGATTCCAAATAAAAATAAAAAAGTAAAAATAAAAACTAATCGTATTTTCGCCGAGTATACATTTCTGAAGGCGATATAACTTCGTAGTAGTACATAAGTACAATCTAAGTACATCATTGAGTACGTTGTAATTTTGGTTCACAACAATCATGATTATAATTATGGATTAATTCACATTTCACTTAGTATCGTTAATTACAATTCCATTTAAAGTACATTACGTCGTTTACAATTCTTACAATGTTTTTATATTTATATATGGTTATTATATATGGTTATTAGTACAACACAAAGTACATGGGCACATACGAGATAATTTATACACAACATGACACATATCATTATACATAACGCATGATAATGTGTTATAAATTGAAATTAGAGTGAGAGGAGATTTTTCGTTTTCAGATGTTCAATTCATGCTGATTAGCGGAATTCGACCACTCGCCTAAGCATTTATGAATATCTTGCGAGAAATTAATTAATTTAAAGAAAAGAAATAAAAAGAATACATGTGAACGGATGTACAATTGTATATGTACGTAACGATGTACGTAATCATCAGAGGACATGTACGAATGTACAAGTTTTATACACATATTGGTACGTAACACAATAGGTAGGACACAACATATAAATAATGACGTTATAGAGAATGAAGTTGTATTATTATTATTATTATTATTATTATTATTAAAGAATTTACCATACATTGAACATGAAAGATATCTACATACCAAATGGGTGATTAAGTATTCGCGGTATGGAAAACGTGAAGAGAATTAAGTTACTTTATGACGTCATAGTTATTCACATTATGTCATACGTACAGTATAAGTCATTATTAGAAAAGATGAATTAGAGAAATACAGTAATGAATAAAGAAGTACAATTCGAAATTCTATCCAAAACTCGCTTAAGCGATTTTGGTTTCTTATGTAAAAATGAACATTCAAACATAAAAACCATACAAGCATAAGTACTGCATGAAGAAAATGAATCTTTATAATGATCGTATAGGAATTGTTCATCGTTCATTTTTACATATGTGTAGGGATTTGGAAGGGTTTTGAATTAACAAAGTTTAAAAATAATGTATAATAATTTAAGATGGGTTTAGGGTTATAAAATCTTTTAAGTTTAAGTCAATTATTATTATTATTATTATTATTATTATATTATTATTATAAAATCCTTTAAGTTCAACGTCGATTATTATTAAAATCTAATTACAGGTAGTATTAATGATGGTGTATATGTATAAGTTTTAATGAATTCGAATAGGTGTCAAAAGTAATAAAATTCGATCGGAATTATCGATTTTATGTAATTAATCAGTTGCGCGTATTAAGGTAATTAAAATAAATGCGCATTTAAAAGAACTTACAATTAATGAAAGTAAATCTAGCGGTATTAAAAATTAAATTTTGAAGATGGAATTAAATTCGACTATTAACATTCCTAGCTATATATGAACTATATAACCATTAACATTAACCAGAAGTATCGGTAAAATAATTGAATTAAGAAAATTAAGAATACAAATTAAAAATAGAAATTAATTATACATTTTAATGAACTAAACATAATATACAGGGTGTCCGAGAATTATCTGTACAATTTTTGGCTGTTATTAAAAGTCAACCATGAAGTGTAGAAATTCCATTGTTGTCCCATTTTACAGAGAATCTGATTAAGTTTTTTCTGATTCAAAGTTTTGACAAGTTTTTTAGAAATTCCAGTGTGTCCGAACATTATCTGTACAATTTCATCTTTTAATAAAATTCTTGATAACACACGTAAAATTCTTAAACAAGATTATTTAGAATCTGTATTTTCAGAAGTTTCTTTTATTAAAGTAACGTTGTTACAAACATTCGATATGTGCACCATTAGTGATTCACAAAACATCCAATCGATACTCCAAATGTTGCCATGTACGCTGCAGCATATCCACATCAATTCGCTCAATAGCAGCTGTGATTCTTGCTTTTAAATCATCAATGTCTGTCACCCGCGTACATTTCTAAAAAACTTGTCAAAACGTAGTATCAGAAAAAACTTAATGAGATTCTCTGTAAAATGGGACAACACTGGAATTTCTACACTTCATGGTTGACTTTTAATAACAGCCAAAAATTGTACAGATAATTCTCGGACACCCTGTACTTAAAAATAAAAGTAAATCGAGCTATAGATGAATTAACCATGGTTGAACCACTTCTTTGGTTGACACGGTTCAACCGGGGTTGGGGTGTTACAATAAAATAAAAAAAAAATAAAAAAGTTTGGAGTACTACATTCGGGGGAATTGAGTGACAAAGCGGGGAAGTATGTCTGAAATTAACAATTACGTCTTTTCGTCTTTTTTTTAAAAAGATTGCTTTGTCAGACTGCTTAGAACAAAAATTAAAGAAGGTCAACAAACGGAGGGACGGCATGTTCCTCATATACATTACAATAATTATCAAAATCGTTACAACCTTTGTAAAAACGGTTTTGGTTACAAATAATAAAATACATAACTATATATTTATATATGCAACAACTGCCTGAAAAAAAAGACAAAGCAGTCGATTTCCTTCTTACAAACAAAAACAAAGGTTAAATGAAAGACGCAAACCGGTCAGTTCAGGTTGAATTTAATTTTCTTTTACAACAAAAAAAGTTGAATTAGATTCTCTTAAAAAAAAAAAAATTGAATTCAATTGACCGCATTAAAATGACTTGGGATTTGAAAACTGACTTGGGACTTCAAAACTGACTTGGGACTTCAAAACTGACTTTGACTGACTGGGAACTGACTACAACTGTTTTGGGACTGACTACATCTGTTTTGGGACTGGCTACAACTGACTACAACTTTCTTAGAACTGACTACAAATTTCTTGCAACTGACTGAATGACTTAAACTGACTTGAAACTGACTGACTGACTTAAACTGACTTGAAACTGACTGACTTAAACTGACTTGAAACTGACTGACTTGAAACTGACTTAAACTGACTTCGAAACTGACTGAAACTGACTTCAACACTGACTGAAACTGACTTAAACTCCGACTGAAACTGACTTCAAAACTGACTGAAACTTGAAACTGACAAACTGACTGACTGACTTGAATCTGACTGAGACTTGAAATTGACTGTGACTGGAAATTGAAACTGACTTGCAACTGAAACTGACTTGCACTTGAACTGCTATCAAGTGGAGACTATTAATCTCTGGGGTTTGGTTGTCCCTCTTGGATACAACCAACTGACTGGAAACTGACTGACTGAAAACTGACTGAAAACTGAAATTGACTGCACTCGAACTTCTATCAAATGAAGTCTATTATTTTCTGGGGTGGTTGTCCCTCTTGGATGCAACCTAATGACTTGAACTAACTGAAATGGACTGCACTGAACTGCTATCAGTGGAGTCTGCTATTCTCTGGGTTTGGTTGTCCCTCTTGGAAGCAACCAACTGAAACTGTCTGAAAACTGATTTGCAACTTATTTGCAACTAAAACTGACTTCAAACTACTTCAAGTATCTCTATAAATCTCTATAACCTCTCTATAAACTCTCTCTTTCTTAATTTGCAAGTCAATTCAATTCAATAATTTGAAAAAAATTGTAAACAAAAATAAAAAATGTAAACAACATTTCACTCGAATTTACGCGAAGGTACAGTAATATTATGTTTGGTACATAAAATAAAATTATTCTATACTGACTATAATAGTGAAAATAACTGAAAATAACTCTGTGACAATAACTGTGAAAATCAACTTCTGTGACAATATCTCTGTGACTTTAACTCTGTGACTTTAACTCTGTGACTTTGTCTGTGACAAACTTCTGTGACAATAAACTTCTGTGACAATAAACTTCTGTGACAATAAACTTCTGTGAAAATTACTGTTTCAATAAAAAAACATGTATCACTGGTGTCTGAAATGTTCACTGTGTTTCTTGTAAATTCTGACTTGATACTCATTATTAACTGTTAATAATACTGACTTCAAATGTTTACAAATTTCTTAAAAAAACCAACTCTGTACTTAACAAAATTTCTACGGCGAAGTCCTTAGATACTTGTCCTGAAGACGTCTTGCTGGCTACTTGTTCTTGGATGAAAACTAGGCGTGGAGAACTTGGAGTCGTTACACACCGGTTCAAGGGTGGATGTTACGAACTGGAAGTCGTGACACGCCGGTCAACTGCTTTTATCCTGATGCAGGGTAAATTCTATCCTGGCCAAAGAGTGCCACTTGTTAAACTCATCTTATTAAAATACTTCTTCTATGTGCTTGGTTGGTTCTAGTTCCGGGGGTTCTGGAAGACTGGAAGAATCCTGGATGCAGGGGTCGTCAGTTTCTTATCCTGGTTAAAGGGTCGCCAGTGTTATAAGATCCTGACTATAGGGTCGCCAGTGTTATACCAATATCTTCTATGGTGCTTGGGTTGTCTCGAAGTCGACGGGGGTTCTGGTTGGGAGGCAGTAACGGATATTTTCTCGCGATACTTTTCTTCTATAATATTCTAATTTCTTTCTCTCGCTTTAGAATCGACAGTTGTTAATTCTTCTCTTTCTATAATACTCTGATACTTTCTCTGACGGTTCGCCGATTTTCTTTTTATAACTTATCGGGAACTATTTTCTCTATTTACTAAGTTCTCGGAAGAGAGCCCAACTCGAAGGGGAAAAATAAAAAGTTTCTCTTACTGTAATTTACTTCTAAAAATGTACAGGTAGTGCTCTGAATTTACAGCCGTAGAGGTTCGACCTTTTTCGACCACGGCTCAGGCCGGAATCTAAAAAAATTAAGGAGGCAAGGGGCCTCTGCCCCCTCCTCGCAGCGAGGAGGCTAACAAGGGAGTCTCGTAGTAGTGACCAAAAAAGAGTGAAGTAATGAAGTGAAGTTAATTTTACAATTACATGTATCATATAAATCTAAATGTTGGGGGAATGAAGTTGAAGGTTAAGTTTCCCCCCTTTTAAACACATGATCAGATGAAAGATTCCAAATAAAAATTATAAAAAAACAAAAAATAAAAACTACTCGTATTTTCGCCGAGTATAAATTTCTGAAGGCGATATAATTTCGTAGTAGTACAAAAGTACAATCTAAGTGCATTATTACATTATATATTAGATTATTACATTTAATTACAGTTTCATTGAAGTACATTACATTATATTAAATTAAAGTATTACAGTTAATTACAATTAAACAGTTACTATAACTTTTTGTTTTGTTTTTACAATGATTTTATATTTATATATGGTTATTATATGGTTATTATATATGGTTATTAGTACAACACATAGTACATGGGCACATAAGAGATAATTTATACATACATGACACACATGATTTACCATAACGCATGATAATGTGTTATTAATTGAAATTAGAGCGAGAGGAGATTTTTCGTTTTCAGATGTTCGATTTATGCTGATTAGCGGAATTCGATCACTTGCCTCAGCATTTTCGAGTTCATTGCGGGAGGCGACATAATTAAAATAAAAAGTTAAAAATAAAAAAAAAGAATACATGAGAACGTATTTGCGCGTTTTAGAACGAACAGGTATGAGTGCATAAAGTTTTGCATTTCATAGACTGACACGAGTAAAAAATGAATATTTAATAAAAATTGATATAGGTTAAAGGTCAAGATAAGCTATGGACGTATAGATGAATATGATTGAATAATAGTTATATTTATACTTATAGAGTGCACAGTTTTTATTATTATGTTAAAGAATTTTCATACATTGAATACTAGAGATATGATGAAGGGAAATTGATGATGGGAAAATGTGAAGAGAATTAAGCTACTTTATGACGTCACAGCCATTCAAACTATGTCATAGGTACAGTGTAACTGTAAGTCATTATTTGGGAGGACCTAAAAGAAACGAATTAAAGACAAAGAGTGCGTATCAAGGACTAAGAAGCACAACTACGAGTTCCAATCCTGTTATATGCAATGTGTATGCATAATCTAGGGACGAGGGTGACATGCAAAACAACCATAATTAATTATAATAAATTCTATACAAAATGAAAAATGGAAAATGGATACGACTAAACCATAGAAATGTTAGGTCGCATGGTTGTGACACTGAAACAAAAATAGAAAGCAACAAATAAAAATTATATCCAAACTCGCGTTAAACGATTTTGGTTCTTATGTAAAAAATATATTGATTATTCATTGTTAATTTGTATACATATATATATATATATAATATATGCATATATATATATATATATATATATATATATATATGCATATATATATATTATATATATATATATATATATATATATATATGTGTGTGTGTATGTATATATAATACATACGTGTGTATATATAAATATGAAATTGCTTAGCGACTTTTACAATCACCTAAAACTGGAAAATAATTTTTAAGAAATTAATTGGCCGAAATGGAGGGCGATGGGAATTTGGTCGTATGGTAAACATCCAATTTTACTACCTTACCTGCGCTAATATATATATATGAAGGATTTTAAAATCACCTAAAACTGGAAAACAGCCCACCTCATAAAACAACGTAACAACCTCAAACATAACATACAAACACCACACACAGAAGCCATAAAACAGCAGATACAATAGCTCAACACAAAAATAACAACAAACTTAAAGAAAAACAAACAGAAACATTTAGGGAACTCATAACAACACTAAACCACTTACTTCACAGATACATCCAGGCTATAAAAGACTATAAACAGCATTACCCACTCTAACAGCGGTATTCACACCTCACACTCGCTATCTGTCGCAGCCAAAATAATATCCCAGCATATACACAACAAGCTAACATTCTAGTTAATCACTACGCAAAGATAAGTCACTTAAACAGAGACAACAACCAGAAACACGCAGACAGAAAAACAGTCAGACACAAGAAAACCTACAGACTCGACAATACCATTACACCCTTCAATACAGACCAGACCACCAACATCATCAAAAACATTAAAAATTCGAAGGCTACTGGACCAGAAAACATATCTAACATACACCTTAAACACTTGGGCCCACAGGGAATACTAGCTCTCACAAACATCACACATATTCATATCAACACTATATTATTCCTAACATATGGAAACAAGGTAAAATTATTACACTACTCAAACCGAACAAAAATCCAACAGAACCAGCTTCCTTTAGACCCATTACTTTACTATGCACACCTTCCAAAGTAACAGAAAGACTAATCTTACAAATCACCATCCCAAGCATACCACTATCGCCTACTCAGCATGGATTCAGACCTCACTCCTCAACCACGACATTACTCACTAACCTCACGCAGCACATCATGGATGGCATCAACTCCAGACGACCAGCTCAACGTACACTATTAGCAACAATAGACATTAGTAAAGCATTTGATGCTATCCCACGCTTCCCTCTCATAAACAAAATACTCAACACAAATATGCACAATAACACCAAAAGGTGGCTGAGCAACTATCTTTCAGGAAGATACTTACATGTCACATTTAATGGCAAGTCATCCAAAAACAAGCTTTTTCCGAACGGGGTCTCTCAAGGCTCTGTTCTCTCACCAACACTGTTCAACTTATACATGCATGACATTCCAACACCCATAGATAACAAGCTTACCTTATCATCATATGCAGATGACATTACTCTAACATCCACCCACAACAACATCGATACCACTACAAATAACCTACAAACATACATAAACACTATACAAGACTGGCTCACATACAATATACTCAAAGTAGCGCCCACAAAATCAACCATCACCTTGCAAACAAGCAACACAAAAGAACACCAAATAACTCCACAGATTACACTAAACAACACCAACATTCCACACATTCACAGAACCAAAATACTTGGGGTCACCTACAACACATCATTATCGTTTGCAAACCACATTCAGGACATTAAAAACAAATGTACGTCAAGACTTAACACGCTTAGGGTACTAACACGCACAAACTTTGAACACCAGCAGGAAACAACATCACTCATATACAAACAATATATTCGCTCAGTTATGGACTATGCTAGCTCATGCTGAGCACCCATTATCTCAAACACACACATAAACATCTTACAGACAATACAAAACAACGCACTTCGTATCATTACAGGATGTACTCAAACCACACCAATAGAACACCTGCACACAGAAACAAAATTACTGAAAGTTAGGGAACATTTAGACATGACGGGAACACAATTCATGTCAGCAGCGACAAATAACCCACAACACCCTTGCCACTACATGTACAATCATGTACCAACACCTCGCACCATTAAGGTAACACCAGAGAGACATTATAACCAAATACTCCATTCCATACCACACCCCACAGACATCACACAGTACAGAAAACACATACACAGACACACACCTAACCCACAAAGTACTGAAACGACTCGGTCCGAATGCGGTCGTAGGTGCGAAGCCGCCAACCATTAACAGGTCAGAGACCAGCCTGAGCAGATCGGATCGAGTTAATTTAACACGATTCCGATGTGGACATCACCCCAACTTACAGACATATAAACACAGACTAGACAACTCCACAGACGACACCTGCCACCTGTGCCAGGACGCACCACAAACAATTGAACATATTATGACAGACTGTACTACTTTAGCACAACATAGAACACAACACAACATCATGAGTGCGCTGAACCTCTGGTCCACTCCGGAGGAGGGCGATAGGTTACCTGCGTGCCGCCGGCTTGCTCGATCAGGTTGGGCTGATCGACTAACCAAGAACAACAACAACTGGAAAATAATTTTAAGTTTAATTGGCCGAAATGGAAGGGCGATGGGGAGTTTGTCGTATGGTAAATATCCAGTTTTACTACCTTACCTCTATCTCCTTCGGAATAATCAGGAGAGGAAATCTGAAGGAGTTTAGTGACGTCTCTCTCTCTCTCTCTCTCTCCATTTCTCTCTTTCTCTCTCTCTCATAAAAAAATATAGAAGGTATATAGAAAAGAATGGTATAAGTAAATAGACACTTTCGGCGAGTTTAGCTAAAATGTTTATTGCTGAATATAAAATTTTTCCTGTAGTTATTTAAGTTTGGTATATTATATTGCTTGTATTTTCAGCCAATTATTTTTCATTCAAAGTCCCAACTAGGTGGTTAGCATCGCGGCATATGATCCATCGGTTCCGTGCTCGAGACGCGGCGATTGCAGCCAGCGCGCGGTAAACGATCATCCTTCCGCACAATTGGTTAGTAGATAGATGGATACCCTGGGTGACCTAGTGGTTAAGACGCTGGGCTGCTGGTTGTCCGTATTCCCCGTTAAACTGTAGGTCTATGATGGAGTGAAAAGCTTGACCTTCGTCAGAATGAACAATTCGGGGATTTTTTTCTCTCTTGGAATAAAATGAAATGCTGATTTTGAAGACATTTTGTATAAGAGATGAATGACAAAAGTAAATAGACACTTTCGGTTTGGCTTTAGAGTAAATGGACGCTATTCAGGTCTCTCGAGTTGTAGGTAAATTAAATATTATTCTTATAGACTATGTTGTTGGAATAATGTGCAATATAAAGAGTCCTGTGTATTTCTTTTATTATTAGATGCGTAGCACACCCAGCTAATCTTCATTTTGACTCCGGTCAGGCTAGTTGCATGATGTTTATTATTTGACCCCATTTTTTTGGCACCCTGGGGTTGGCACTGGGGTAGGGGGTCTTGCAACAAGGGGGAGTGATGTTGGCACTGGCACTCATTGCAACATTTATAATTGCATTGCACTCGTCCATTTTGGGGTCATACTACTTTCCGTAATCAACATAAAAAATTTCCTATAGTTCAAGTAAAAATATCTCTGTGACAAAAACTTTGTTGACCAGTGAAATCGTTGACGTGAATTAGTAATAGTAATGGGCCAAGAATAGATCCTTGTGGGACTCCACAAGTAAGCATCGCCTTGTCGGATAAATTATCTTTCAATCTGATGTGCTGATGACGATTTGAAGGATATGATTTAGATCAGTCGAGGATATTTCCTCTTATTTGGTATATGTGAAGTTTATTCAATAAGATTTCATGCGAAAGTGTATCAAATGCTTTTGACAAGTCGAGGAAGATCAAGGTAGTGTATTCTTTGCTTTTAAGTTCTGATACCCATTTTTTAATAGCATGAATATGGTATCTTCTGTTGTATGTCCACCTCTAAACCCAAATTGTGTTTTAGTTAAAATACCCGTATCGTATTTGATTAAGAATCTAGAAAGTTTATTGTACACGATTTTTTCAAATACTGTACTTTATTTAATTAATACCGTTTACATGCCGACGTTCCCATTTTGGGAACATATATTAAAGGTTGTGTATTATACGTGTATAAGCATATTTTGCAGTAAGTATTTGTTTTTATAATTAATGAATGCACATTCTTGCACATTTTATTTTGTTGATCTCCAATATCAGTTTTTAAACGATTTATTTATTGTCAATATATGGTAATTTTTCAAACATTTAGAGGTAATGCTTTAAAAACTCCTAAGTATTTACCTTATTACAATAAATAATATTTTTTTGCAAAATAGGCATATTAAATAATAAAAATTTCTCCTAAAAAAAATGTTGTGATATAAATTGATAAATATATTTGAAAAAATGACTATCGATTATTTGTTCCCAAAATGGGATCGTTGGCAATGATTACACGCGGTTTTCCAGCATTTTGGCACTTCGCCAAAAAACAAAGTTCATCATGTTTCAACCTGTTTTTCAGAAGTGTATATAAGCTCGCCGGGTAACCTAGAGTCCTAGAGTATAATTAGTACATTTAGTGCTTCGTAGTATGAACAGATCACAGATTGATGGGTTCTACATCATTTTATGGGTAAGTGCCTTTCTTTGAATATGATTTCATTATTCTTATATATATATATATATATATATATGTGTGTGTGTGTGTGTGTGCGTGCGTGCGTGCGCGTCATTGTGTGTTGAAGACACTCTCTCTATTACATATATATGTACATCATATATTTTATTTTTTCAGGTCGACGGGTTCAGTGACTCCCTTCCGATTTCTTCATAGTGCGACTGAATATGTGGAAAACATAAGAACCGAGGGAGTAACATATTATAGTTCTGCCACCTGCTGCCAGTAACAAACCAGAAGACAGTGATGAAGAAGCTGACGATGACGCACTTGATCAAGATCGTTTACCAAGTGAAGTTTGTGGAGAGGTCGAAGTGCATGCAGATGATAACGATGAGGAACAAAATATCAGTAAAGAAGTAAGCCAAAGGTGGAGAAGGAATGAAAAGCTATCTCTTGGTCCTCGCTCAATTCCTTTGAAAGCAGGTGAAAGTAATGCTGGTACGGATCGATTTGAAATCTTTAGTTTATTTTTTACTCACGACATGTTGACCCTTATAACAGAACAAACAAATCTCTATGCTGTGAGAGATAAATATGATAAGAATTTTCATGTAGAGGAGGAGGAGATCCGAAGGTTCTTAGGTTTATTGCTTCTCATTGGTTATCACTATCTTCCATCCGAAAATGACTGTTGCTTGACAAGTGATGATATGAAGGCTCCAATATTCGCCAAAACTATGAGCAGAGAGAGGTTTCGGTCGATAAAGAGATATATTCATTTAGCTGATAACTCTAACTTAGGTGAATCGAAAATGACAAGAGTGCTACCACTTCTCGACTTACTTCGAAGAAACTCAGCAATTCGGGATTTTCCATGAACTCCTCAGCATAGATGAATCAATGATACCCTACCATGGACATCACAGCTCAAAACAGTTTATAAAAAATAAACCCATCAGATTTGGATACAAAATGTGGATGCTTTGTGGGGGCTGATGGATATCCTTAAAACTTTTCCATATATTGTGGAAAAGAAGGCGATACAAACCTCCCTCTGGGATATCGTGTTGTCACTGAGATGCTCTACCCAGTAAAAAATAGCACTGAACATGTATTGTTCTTCGATAACTTTTTTACAAGTCACAAGTTATTAGATGATTTGGACTCGAAGAATATACGAGCTTGTGGAATGATAAGAGATAACCGGACGATCCACTGCCCTTCAGTGACACAAAAGGAAGTGAAGAAAAAAGAGATAGGCTTTTATGATTTTAGATCAGATGGAGTTGTTTTGTGTGCTCGATGGAATGATAATTCTAATGTAACAATTGCTAGTAACTACTATGGGATAAGCCCAGTGCAGAAAGTGGAGAGGAGAGTAAAGCAAGTAAAAAAAAGGTTGTAACTTAACCATTCCTCATCAATATGTACAATAAAGGAATGGGAGGAGTTGATGTACTAGGGTGTGTCGAATTTTTCAACTTTCAAATTCCAAATATGAGGGGTGCTAAAAAGTTGCAGCATGACTTAGGAATTCTAAAGATATTTTTGTTAATTTAATATAATTTAGTTTTGCTTGGTAAGAAGCTACATAAAAATAGTTACTTTTTTTACTTTTTTGTGGAATTATATAATAATTATTATATTAATAATTATATATGCTGTATATATAATGCACTGCTGTTTTTGCTTATTTCACAGGTTGAAACATATTCATCAGTGTGCTGAAGATCACTTGTCCGTCAGTGCTACCATCCTAACCAGTGGGAATTGACCTACAATGGCTTCTAAAAGGAGGACAAGACTGGGGACATTCACACATATGAGCAACCTAATTGGAACTGGTAGAGAGTTGTTGCCCTCTGAACTCCCAACTCTGCGAGACGTTCTGAAATATGGGCTACTGCTAAGAGAACAAAGTGGTGAGGATGTGAGAAACCACCCAGCAGCCAGTCTTGCAAAGGACATTTACCCTAAAGTGCTTGAAAAGTGGGAACGAGCAAACAGTTATTTTGTAGCCCCCGTTGTAAATTCACGAGTCACAATCTTAAACAAGATCCAAGAGAGCTGGGAGCAGGCCAAAAACATCTCTTGGGAGAGGAAAGCTACATGTCAAAGAGGCTTTCATTGCAAAACTTGACAAGCTTCTTGACATCCTCAGTTGCAAGTGTAAAATTGTTCTCTGCTCTGAATTTGGCTGCCTTGCAGATGCTGGTTGCAAAAACGAAACTCACATTAACTGTACATGCCCTAGGGAGATGAAGATCCCTGTGAAGGAACTTGCTTTCATTAAAGGTCAGAGAGACAAGTCTGGTTCTATTGGACCACATCAGATTGGCTTGCCAGATCAACCTGAGCACAACAGACAAGTCAAAAAGCAGAAGCGGCAAGAAGACGAAAGAAGAAGGCTTGCTGAATATAAGCAGACAAGTAAGCAGGAGGTTTCAATGCCATCAAATGAAATAATTTTCTCTGATGATGAAAATGAAGAACAAATAGCTGATGCTCAAAATGGAAAGGATGGAAGTTATGAAGTGACATTAGAAATACCAAGCACGTCTTCAACTTCCAATAAAAAGCCAGAGTACAACACATTAGAAATACCTAATGTTGCTATGCATAGCATCAGATATGGTGTTGGCCTGCGTGCCACAGCTGCCATCACCACTGCTGCCTTTATGGATGCTGCTTGATCACTGAAGAAGACAAGAGACTTGTAGTTGATCACAATAAAGTCAAGAGGGCCCAAGAAAAAGTTATGAGATCCCTGGATCAGGAATTTGATGATCTTTGTAAGAAGGGTGAAATTGACTGCATCTTCTTTGACGGCCGTCAAGATACAACTAAAGTTATGCTGAAAGCAGACAATTCAGATCGTCAGTTCCCCAGCATCATCAAAGAAGAACATTATTCTGTGTGCAGTGAGCCAGGTGGAAGATATCTCTACCACTTCACTCCTGAGAAAGGCTCAACGAGAAAAAACCTGCTGAAGTTATTGCTGATAATCTTGTAGATTTCATGAAGAAGGGCATTGATAAAAGCCTGCAGGCCATTGGAGGTGATTCTACAAATGTTAACACTGGCTGGGAGGGTGGTTCCATGCATTGGGTAGAGGTCAAGCTTTGCCGTAAGCTGATCTGGTTGGTTTGTGCCCTCCACACTAACGAGTTACCCCTGCGACACTTGTTCATAGCACTGGATGGGAAGACCTTGTCTAACAACAAGTGGACAGGTAACATTGGCAAGATGCTAGACACTGCAACCGAACTTGAAATTGATCCTTCATTCACCAAACTCTCAATTGGAGAGCCTCTTACTTCACTGAGTGACAATGTCGTAAAGGATCTCTCTACTGATCAAGCGTACGGGTATAGGATCACACAGGCCGTAAGGACAGGAGAACTTCCCACAGATCTGGCCCTTCTTGAAATTGGTCCAGTGAGCCATTCAAGGTGGTTGACAACAGCAAACAGGCTTTGTCGCATATGGGTTTCAAAACATGGCCTTAAAGGCAAAACCCTCAACAATTTAAGACTGATAGTGGAATACATTGTTGGTGTGTACTACCCCTGTTGGTTCAACATCAAAGTAAAACACTCTTGGGTGGAAGGCCCACGCCACATCTTGTTTCAGCTGCGGCTAGTTAGGCTGCAAAAGAAGGCTGTAGTGGATGCTGTTTTGCCAACCATCAAGCGCTCAGCATGGTATGCATTCAGCGAAATGATAATCCAGACACTCTTGTGCTCAGATGACAGTGAGGAGAGGAGAGCTGGTGTCCAAAAGATTGTTGACATGATGGGTGGAGATGATGACACACTTGGAGATCTTTCTGTACGTCCCAGGAAGACACCTTCCATCAACCCCAGTGCTTCTTCCGTGTTGGAGCTGACAGACTGGTCTGACGGGGTATTTGAACCTCCTTTGACATGTAAACTGACTACAGCGGAAGTAAAGAAGTTCTTTGACAAGCCTATGCAAGTTCCACAGTGGCCCTGTCATGCTCAGTCAATAGAGAGGTGTGTGAAACAAGTCACAGAGGCAGCAGGCAGGGTGTATACACATGAGAAACGTGAGGGCTATATCAGAGGCCAAGAAGCAAGTCGGCGGCTGATGTCCAAGAACGAATCAAAGCAAGACTTGATGAAACTTGTTGTTTAAATATTTTTTTTTACTGATGTCATTACTTTCTAATGTTGTTTTATGATTACAAGGATATGTTTTATGATTACTAGGATATGTTTTATGCAGAGAAACTAAAATTTTTATAGCATTACCTGACATTTTGAGAAGCCAAAATTAATAACTGTTGTTTTCCGAGAGCAATTTATGTGCTTTTTAATCAAACGTAGATTTACCAAGCTAAGTGTTGAGCAATCACAAAAATAATAGCAGATTTGAATTCTTCACATCCAAAAACATATTTTTAAAACCCCTCTGCTTCCTTTAGACTGTCTTCATACAGGCCACGCTTACGCTCTAAAGAGTGGTTGTGGAATCTATCTTCTCATATTTTGAATATGTCCGTTGTTGCTGCATTCCGGTTCTACCAACATGTAAAGAGCTCCACAACTCTTTCTCACCTTCAGTTTAGACAGGAAGTTGCAAGATCACTTATAACAGTTCAACGAGAACGGCGCAAACAAGGAGGCCCATCTGCATCACCTTGTAAGGCAGCGCGATATGATGGCATAAATCACTTTCTAGAATCATATAATCAAGGTAGATAGATGTACGGTTTGCCAAAAGAATGCAAGATTACAGTGCATAAAATGTGAGAAAAGGTTGCATAAAAACTGCAGGGCAATATATCATAAGAAATAATTTTATTTGAACTTGAAACTTCGAATGTTCTCTTTATCTGTGCCAATAAAATGTTGTTTTAGTTTCGTATATATAAGCTTATATATATATATATATATATATATATATTTGAGTAACTAAACTGAAACATTTTTTTACGCAGAAGATAAGAAAAATCAAGTTTGATGTGTGTGTGTATATATATATATATATATAAAACTTGATTTTTCTTATTTTCTGCGTAAAAATATGTTTCAGTTTAGTTACTCAAATATAATTTTCTACATTGAAATAAACATTTTACATAAGAAATGCAAAAAAAAACACTTTTTTCTACGTGAAGGTCAAAATATGAAAATAAAAACCCACTCTAATAGACATTTCCACAACAGTTTCGACGCCCAGTGGCATCCTCCTCGGGTGGATACAGAAAAGCGAATGAACCAAAACAAGAGGGAAAAACAGTCCAGGGACCGACCGTTAAGAAATTCGCACCTAGGTTAGATCCCATTTTCCCGACACCGGAAGGGCATTTTCATTAAGTACATTCGCACAAATTTAAAACTATCTTCCTGTTCTAAACATACAGATTCTATTATTTTTTTATTTTTTTACATAATTATTACATTTATTATTAAATTTATTACATTTAATATTGCATAATTATTTATTACAGAAATTATAAATTTATTATTACATTGGTTATTACATTGTTCTTTATTATGCAGAACTTATAAACCGAAAAACGAATGAAAAAGGCGATTAGGAAACAATCCAGAGACCACTGAGAAATTCGCACCTAGATTAGATACTGTTCTCCCGACACCGGAAGGGCATTTTATTACAGGGTCCCGCTTATAAGAACATTCGCACAAATTAAAACTATCTTCTTGTTCTATACATACAGATTCTAATATTTTGACATAATTACTGCATTTATTATTGCATTTACATTTTTTTTAACATTTATTATTATTACCTTTACCCTAATTATTAAATTTATAATATTACCTTTATTATTACATCTGTTGCATTTATATTTATTTCACATTTATTACTTTCATTATTACATTTACTAAAAGCGAGTAAGGAAACAATCCAGAGACCTTTAAGAAATTCACACTTAGGTTAGAACACGTTCCCCCGACTCCGTAAGGGAATTTTTGACCAAGAATCTCATTAAAGGGTCTAACTTATAAGTACCTTCGCACAAATTAAAATTATCTACTTTTTCTATACACACAGATTCTATTATTTTTCTTTTGACATAATTATTACATTTATAAAGTACCTTACTTGATTCCCAATCTATAGCATGATTATTTTGGCTGGCGTGATAAAAAATGGCATTATTAGTATTACAACTTCTGAAGGCATATTTGTGTTCTTTAATACGGGTTTCAATATTTCTTCCAGTTTCTCCCACGTATACTAAATCACAACTTTACAGGGAATGCTGTACACACAGGCTTGTTCCTCTTTTGCAGCGTTATTCCTAACCAATTTACTTTTCACGGTAGACGAATATTTGAACGCCAAAGCAAACTTAAAATCTTTCGTCAACGGTTTTACTCTTTCTAAGCCGGCAATGGAAGGCAAACTCACATATTGTTTTTGGTTAACTGAAGGTTCCCGAGGGGCATAAAAAGAGTGGGTTTTTATTTTCATATTTTACATAAGCTTTATATTGGTTTATCATAATCCTTATATATCCTCATAAATCTTATGACCAAACATACCAACGTTCCCATTTTGGGAACATCATAAAAATATATGAAAAAAAAAAAATTATAATTTCATTATTTTTGTACAAAAATCGTTGTAAGCATTAATTGATGAAAGTTGCAAATTCTTGCGTCAATCAGACATGGTACCGGCCATTAAACGATTAATTAATTAAAGTTGGCAATACGGAAATGGGGCGATAACTGGATGTGAAGTGTTTGGGTTTCCTGACTTAAATACAGGAAACCCAATTTCCTGACTTAAATACTCTGCTTCCTTTAGACTGTCTAGGGAATATAACTAGTGTTACTAATTCATTAGCTTCCTCAGTGGTATTGAAATTTTATTGGATACTAATTTGTATATTTTTACTTGGATCGTATTGATTTGAGAATCTTTATTTTTAAAATTTTTTATTGCTGGAGAGATGTCGTATGGTAGGATTGAATCAAAGAAAAACATTCTGGATATTCTTGCATAGTGGGTAAAAGGAATCGATGAAGAATAGTTATCACGTTTAATCGACGATAGTCTATACATGGACAGAAGATGTTGTCCTTTTTGGTGACCAAAATCATAGGAGCAGACCAAGGGCTAATTGAGAGTCTTATTAGGTCTTGCTCAAGCATCTCCTGTACATGTTGTTCAACGATGGCTTGTTGCGAATGAGGGGTGCGATACGGCGGGACGTATACCGGCCGAGTATGAGGTTCTAATTTAATTTGGAAAGGAGCTAATTTGCTTTGTCCTTTGAGCCCGATCACGTCGTGATTAGCGACTAAAAATCCTAAAAGCTGGTGATACAGTTTAGAATTTCGAAGTAAGAGAAAATCTGGAGAATTTTGTTCGATCCGCTGGTCTAAGATTATCTGATATTTCGCGTGGAGCTCGTCCGAAGACAGCTCGGCTGAATCAAAAATTTTGTGAATATCTATCTGGACGTGGTCGGGGTCGAGAAATTCCTCATACGCCAATAAGGCTTCTCCAATCCGTTGGCCTGTTTCCAACCTGATCGGTTTCCTTCCTCGGTTGATGCAAAGTACCGGAAGCTCAGAATTTTGGCAAGTTCCCAACGTTTGTGCCATAAGGAAGTTTGCCCGTGGACAGGTTTTTTTCGGTGACTAGATTGGTTCCTTCTGAAAGAGGATTTCCTTGTCGGGACGTGACCCCAGCAGCAAAACAAACTCTCTCAAACGGTTGAATGACAACTGGATCTCTAGAAGACAAAAAGAATTGTTCTTGGTCGGAAAAATTCGTGCTGTCGGAGATCTCGGAAAAAGTGTCAGAATTGGAGTCTGAGTCAGAGAAGGCACAAACATCATGACTATACTCGGTAGGATGGTCTTCCGTGTCTTGTACGAAATCCGATCCAAGATCGATGGCCATGTTGTTTATGTTTTCTAGCGCATCATCGGCCTGTACCAATGATGGTGACGCATCTTGAGCCTCAGAAAAATTGCCAATAATAGAACTCGGATTGAGTTCGGTGGTACCGACGAAATCGGGCCGGCAGTTGCTAAAACATTGGAACTTTCTATTGTACGCGTCGAGTGTATATTAAGGTAACTAGGTAGAAGCGTTACTGTCTTCACACTCACTGGGTGCCTCTTAATCCGACAAGAGTCGTCCAAAATTTCACGAGAAGAAAGAACAGCGGTTCTCAAACTTTTTCTTCTTCTGTACCCCTTAAATTCTTTCACGGGATTTTCTGGATTTTCGAGAGAGATAGAGGATTTTTACTTTCTTTACGACCGTGTGACTGTGGCCGTTTGTTAATCATATATAAAATTAAAAGGGTTATATTTTCAGGACCTCTTCGCGTACCCCCTAAGATTCCCTCGCGTACCCCTGAGGGTACGCCGTGCCCTAGTTTGAGAACCACTGAGATAGAACATTTCGTTTGGAACAAGAAGATACGTTTACTGCTAGAACCGTGTCTCTCGGTCCATCCTTATGTTCCTTAGCCCCTTGAGGACTTCCCTCGTCGGCGTGTGAACATGGTTGCCCATTGGCAATGAACTTCTGGACACATTTCCACAAGTGCGAGAGTGGACGGTCCTTAGTGGCGGAAGGCCAAAGTTTCATCGCTAAACCACGTGGGTCTGCGTGTTGGTTCTCCTTCGTTAGAACCGGTCTGGGAGCACATGAGGTCTTCCCAATGAACGCGTGGACCTCATGCACTAATTCTTCCAGTGAAACGTTTTTCGACACAAGGGGGAAAAGATGCTCATACAGCGTTCTGGAGATATGGGGTGTCTCCCCCAGGAACGTCTGAAATTCGTCCACTAATTTCGGCAATGGTAATTCCGTCTCAAAAGGAAGAAGCTCTTCATACAAACTGAACCCTTCTTCCGGTCTGGAGCTCCTACCCCTTACGTCTTCCACAGGGTGTCCCTATAGAAACTGGGCAGCGGCACACAGCTGCCGAAACGACATAAGACCATCGGGACAGTTTTCCCAGTAGACAAAAAAAAATGTATCCCAGACGGGGCCAAAACGTACCAAAAGACAAAAAAAGTATCCATTCTATTTGATATGTACTGTATATATTTTTCATTTAATATGACAAGCATATAAAAATATATATTTATGGCAGTAAATAAGTAATAATAACAATGTTTGTTTCATACACAGATGTACCTGGTATATATCAAAAGCACAACTATATATACAAATAAAATAACCTGATTCATTAAAACAGATACAGAGGCACAAGTACAAAAAAGCTCAACTATGGCACAGAAACACATAAAAATTAGGTCGCCGATGTTAGTATCTGAACCATTCTGGCCAAGTGGGCATGCAAACAATGTTTGATATCACCAGCTGTACAGTTGTCAAAGTCCATCTGCACGAAGTTATATTTACGCCGAATGTTCATATGGTTCACTATAATATATCCACCATAACAACTGGTATAGCTAATCACTGATGGAACAATACCATTGCTGCTACACCTTAGGCTTTTTAAAAACAACAGTTGTCGACAATCAACAAGCATTGGGAATGTTAGCAGACCCCAACGAAGGCAAAGTGGTTGATTCCTATGAGCTAGCGGTAACCCTAATAATCTCTTGATAAAAGAGTGATAAGCAATGCACGGTAGGCCGGGTCGAAATTTTATACTGAAAAGGTACATATTGTGAAGGGTTTGAATGGAACACATGAACCCCCTCATAAATTATTTTCGCTGTTTAAAGCCTCCTACCCCTGGCACAATTTTTCTATTTTTTACCTATATTGAAGAATATTCCATTTATAGGAGACTTACGTTACATTCAGGTTTTTTGATGACATAGAGTAAATCTTTATTAACGTATAATATTTTATTTAATAATGTACAGTATTAGGGAAATTGATTAAGTACAATATATTCAGAAGAAAAAATTAGAGGCATAATAAATGTGCTAAAATTCAATTCACTTTTCATTGTTCCTTATCACATCAAAAGGGAAGAAACTTTCAATACCATTAGGAAATCTTATTTCATATGTTTCTTACTCATTCCACTGGGCCTTCCATTCAAACTTGGGCAGTTTTCGCCTTGATTCTAAGATTAAGGTAAACTTTTGACGGTTCTCATATCCTATTCTTTCCTGACATGCCTTTGTTACTAGGTTCACTGCCCTTTCCACACTTTGACTGTGGCATGGAAAAGAAGCTATCTCCAGTGGCTTACATCGAGCCTGTAGTTGCTCATCGTCGCTAAAATTGTTTAGCAGCGGTGGAGGAGTAATGATCTCTTTTTGCTAATCGATTATCTCGGTGCAGTCAGTAGATTGGAAATTGAGGGTTCGAGGCAACTCAAAGTTTCTGGTACCTGAAAATACTGTTCTTGAAAGGATGATTTTCTGAATAGCTTGCTCCCTAATTTCTAATCTCTTGTCAGTTACCATTGTTATGAGTATATTTTCTGGGTGGGCAAAGTAGGCGTTATTCTTTAATACTGGTTCTATGATTGATCTATGCTGTTCATCTAAATTTCGAAGCAAGCACATTAAATGTCAACAGTTATATGCACCATCAGTTGCATTAGGATGAGATTTTATCCAAAACCACCCTGGAGCATAGAACTGCATAATAATCTTGACTATATCTTGAAGGTTTTTATCGGGATTTGGCGTTGAGATATATAATCGAAGGATCCTGTTGGCTAAAGTTAGCCAGCGAGCATGGTGAAGGGTACCTGGGGATCGAATGGACAGATCTTGAGAAGTGTCTCCAGTTTGCACTGCCAGACACATATCATAGAGATATCTTTGATCACTGCTTAGCTCCTTCACAACATTTGCTGGAATTTCTTTAATGTTTCCCTTTACGCGAGAATATTTGACTACCTCTAATTTTGTTAAATCTGTTTTCAGCTTATTCCCAATTGAACCAACAAAAGTATATGGACCTGTTGTTTTACCATCAATGGCTTTGTAGACGTGCATAAAAGGCAGCTCATTCAAATGTAAGAGGCACACCAACCACTGCACTGGTCTGTTAAGATGAATTTCAACTAGTTTTATGGCTCCACCAATTTTTCCTGTATTTACAGGAGTACCATCACACAGTAAAGCTTTGATAGTATCTGTGCTGTTCGAGTATGTAATAATAGTTATCAACTCTTCTGCTATGCAGCGAGCAGTTCCATTATCTGGTGTGACATGGTCTACATAGATGCTTCCAGGTTCTTTCACAATAACATAGTGTTCTTCTTTCCACTTTCCACTTTTAGTTAATGTGTTATCTTTCTTTCCATCAAATTCAAGGCACTCCATCTTCAGATTTTCGGATTTAGACCTAAAAGTATTTGTTTCACCAATGCGATTTCTTTCTCTTTCTAATTTTTTTCTGTCAAGCATGTTGGTGTGGTTAAGGATCCCCATATCTTTTAAAGCTGCATCGACTATTGCAGCTGCAGCTCTACAACTTACACAATAACGATCTGCTGTTAATGCTAGGTTTTTATAGGAGTGTCTGTTCTGAATATTCTCAGTCAATTCTAAATTGGCCTCATAATCTACATCCTGAGTCTCTGAATCTACATCCATGTCTTCTTCGGTATTTTCTATAAATTCTGATGGTAAAACATTGGTGGCTTCAGTCATTTCTTCTTGTGCTTTTAGTTGACGGTTTTGTGCTTCTTGGGCTCTTGCTAAAGATCTCTTCTTTGTTGAATTAGTTATGCGATCAATTGGTCCTAACTGATTTTTTCTTTGTTTTTGACCCACAAAAGACTCCCATTCTGCCATTGTTATTTTATCCTTACACCTGCAAGATTTCCTATCAATTCCCTTATCATAGCATTCATAAGAAGATATATCAAACATTTCATCATACTGAGCTACTTTTAAGGCAAAACTTTAATTTCTTCGATGTAACGGCACCTTGTTAGATTTTGAGGCTTCTTCTATTACTGTAGTTGTCTGACACCTTTGGTGTTAATCGTAGGAAAAGAAAATTTCCTCCAAATGTCTTCAATATCTTTTACAACAACCCTGTAACAATCATTAGCAGTTGCTGATCCTTTTGATTTAGCTTCTTCACGATGGCGCACTAAAAGGTAGTGTCTCACAACATCTGCTTTTGAAGGAGTCATGGCTTCTGGGAATTCCGTAGGATATCCAAAGGCTGCATTTGAGGACTTGCTTCTAGTAGTCATAGTTTATATTCAGAAGTAAAATCAAATTATATGTAATTTATAATTTATGATAATTCAAATTATAATTAAAACAAATGAAAATTATTTCTATTTATCTGAAACATAAAAATATCAAGCATTAAACAAACAACTTATCATGTAACATATAACAACATTAAATATATGCAAATATGAAGTTAAAAAAGGGAGGAGGGGCATGTGATAGGGGTAGTAAGGTAGCGCATGCTTGATTTTTTAATATTTTGTTAAAGTAATAAAAAACCTCACATAGTGTATTTTTTAAGAAATAAAATTTTTTCCCATTTAAATATATGCAAATATGAAGGTAAAAAAGGGAGGAATGGCATGTGATAGGGGTAGTAGGGTAGCACATGCTTCATTTTTTAATATTTTGTTACAGTAAAGTGATAAAAACACCTTCTCACATAGTGTACTTTTTAAGAAATAACATTTTTTCTCATTTAAATATATGCAAATATGAGGGTAAAAAAATGGGAGGGGTATGTGCTAGGGGTAGTGTCCCGTAGTGTAAATCCTTACGGTACAAAAGAGTTCGTCTCCGACGAATTGCATTCTAAACCTTGAACCCAAAATTCCTTTGTTCTGATATCACAGAGTGTGCATTCTTTCATGCGCGGAGAAATCCAATGTAATCCGTATAAATCCACATAAATCCCATTAATCCGTATAAATCCACATAAATCCCATTAATCCGTATAAATCCGTATAAATCCCAGTAATCCAAATCTAAATTGTTAGATGCGAGGTGCATATGAAAATATGCACATCGCATGAATTCTTCGATCCCTCCGCGTCTCTATTATTGTCAGCATCACGTGATGCAAGGCAAGCGTCTATAAACATCTCAGTTTTTATATTTTTTTTATTAAATTTTCCTAAAAAACCTGATCTATTCCCATAGATAAAGCATAATTGTGTCAACCTATAGCCCACCAGATTTCCCCTAGCTCGACCTACTCGCATACCAAATTTCAGCTCTTCCTAACCCCTATTTCTCTTTTCCAAAGAATCACGCAAAAGTGATTCTCTCGATTATGAAATTCATTTGCGCCCTGTAAATTCCTTCCAAATCAGTTCCCTTTTGTATAGGTTCGACCCTCCTTCCAGGCCGCCCCCCTGGCGCCTCTCGATCCTACAATTATGCTTTACTATCAAAAGAAAAATGTAAATTCCGCGAAACCTATTTCGATCATGATTGGTTCGCCCCCGGAACTCTCCCGAAGTTCCATCTCCCAATCGAGGCAGTAAATTAACGTCGCCTCCGCTTAAATTCGAATATGGAAAACTATTATAGGCGCTTGCTGTTAGGCTCCGCCCGTAAGAGGGTGACCCTTAGTTTACCTCGTCTCCGCCTACCCCGAGGTTATAAAAACCCCGAGAGCGTCGGAAACGAGGTTCTTTGCTTTCTGACAATCTTCATAATACGTAAACTCTGTGACCTAAGTCTGTAAATATTCCTGCAGTGGCACTACCCCTCCCGGTCAATTAGCTTCCATTTGATAATGGAACTTAACTTAGATATATATAAAAATTGTATATTGAGCTTTAGTCAACCTGTTCAAAGTTAATTTTACTAAGTAATTTAATTTAATTAATTTAATTTCATTTAATTAATTAAATATTATTTTTGATATAAAAAGAATTCTGTATTCAAAGTGAATTATTAAAAAGACTCTGTTAAATTGAGTTAGTCGTTTCCATTCACCGCACCAACTTTACAACCAATTGGGGTCAGTGACTTCCACACACATTGTTGACTAGGCGCGAGCGCCGAGTGCATCCACTGGTAACCCGAGAGTGACGTGTCTATTATCCTTCGGATATAATTCCGACTCCAACCAAGGGGACCAACCCTGGTATTCATTGTCCGTAGTCGTCTAAAACAAATCGAGGGCCCTTTTAGGGACGTACCCCTCGACACTGGAGGTCCCACCGAGACGCAGAGGACCCAGGAACCCCCAGGACCCGGAATTTGGGTGAACGAAGTCTTGCCCATCTCGCCCCGGGTTCTCCCTCACTCCTCTCGGAAGGCGCCAAGGCTGTACATGACGTCACCGTCTAGCCCTTGTCTCATCAGCGAGTGACCTTCAAATCGAGAGAGACGCCAGCTGATGCCACGTCACGAAGTCGCCTCAGTTTCCTCTCTCGGTCACTTCACGCGAACGTTTTACGTTTGAGTGATAATTGAACGTAACTATTAAGTATCACTGATTACCTTTAACCCAATTATAATCTTTAAATTGTGTACACAGTTATACACTAATCATTAACATTACTTTTGCCATCGTAATAATTCACGGTGAATGGTGACTAGTAATACTAACTACAAACAAACGTTAAGAAAATTTTAATTTTCTTTTTTTTTTTTTCACTTTGAGTAAGTGGGATCCGTGAAGTGATTTTACCACTTAATAATTTTTCTTAATTATCAAACTTAGTGTAAATTAACGTGTAATTTTAATTAATTACGTAATAGTGAAATACGCTATTATTGTGACTAAGTAGTCATTTATTATTATTTTTCTTTAACGATTTTAATAAGTGAATTATTTTAAATTCGTTTTCATTATTGAATTACCGAGTGTAATATTTTACTTTTTATTTCTGTAATTGAATAGGTTAGGTAGGGTTAGGTTATTCTTTTCATTTTTAATTGTTTTACTTGGTGCTACGGAAATTACGCTTGTGACCTAATTGCAGGCCACATCCGTGATTACGATTGGGGCACGACTAGGGTACTTCCTTGCGAACTCAGGCAGAGGGTAGGATCCACCACCGCTGGAACTCACGTTGCCATCGTTAGGATCGAGGATACGGAAAGGGACTTTGTGTGGGACTCTTCATTCATTGGAGACCAACGATTCGACAATCGGATTACAAGTAACCTTTTGCTATCCCAACCTTTATTTTTTTCTTATTTCGTTTTTTTTTTAACTATGATAACACCTATTTAAGGAGAGTGATAGAACAAAACTGGCATAACTTGTTTTTTTTTAGCATCACGTCGTTCCTGATATACGATATTTTAGTGTGTTACTGCAGTTGTTGAGGTTTCCTCGATTGTTTTGCGTTTGATTAAGTTAACCGAATTTTTAAACTTCTAATTTTTTTTAATTAAATAATTAGTAGTTTACTTAATTTGGACCATCCCCCCCCCCCAAAAAAAAAAAACAAAACAAAACAACGCAAACACACTGATACTATATATACTAGGACCACACTGCCAAAACACACTTCAATTGTTTGTTTTCGCGCGTGACGTGTATGCCACATTCCGATTCCGATTCCGATTCAGACCGGGAATTTTTATTACCACTTACACCTCCACGCCCGTCCTTCCCCAAACGTCGCCGCATTCCCAACATCAACATGGCTGACACTAACACTGCTTCCACTGCTGCTGCCGCGACCGCGCCTGCCACGAATATTACGTATTCCAGGTTACTCAACTTACCGGCGTCCGTTCCAAGATTTAAGGGAACCGTCGCGGGAAAGACCACCGAGCCACTTGTTCACCACTGGCTCCACAAACTGGAAGTATATTTCGAGAATGAGAAGGTGATCACGGACAAGGATAGGATCTTGGAAGCACAACGGTTTGTAGATCTAGAAGAAGGGTCAGCATCGAAGTTTGTTGACACTAACCCCGACTTAGAAGCGGCCACTACATGGACCCAGTATCGTCGGATTCTCTTGGACAATTTCCGAGATGTCAGCGACACTCAACCATTTGTGGCCATGACGAATTTGTTCCGATTGCGTTGGCAGGATGGTGAAGATTTTATGGAGTTTAGGAATCGCATTCAAGGCACTATGAATAGTGTCATCTTAGCCCTTGAAGGAGCTTTTGATTATAAAATGTCCTCGCAAACGGCGAAGATATTGTCCTTTTCGGCCATGTATGCGAACCTACCAAGTCACCACCAAGTTAGATTCCAGAAACACGCGGATCTCACCGCGTCGTTAGCAACGGTCGTGAACAAAATGAAGGAGTCGTGTCCAAACTCAACTGATCTGAATATTCGTCAACCGAGGGAAGAACGAACCAAAACCTCCCAGTCCATCCGTTATACTACCGAACAAACAGGAAGGCCCCAGAAGCAAAAGGTTGCTTCTGCAACGCCCGCGCCGTCTCGACCAAACTCATCGCGACAGACTCCCCCAAGTTCGCCCCTACGGTGTTACAACTGCTGTCAAGTAGGACATGGTATAAAACAATGCAGGGCGGCTGCTTATTGCGATTCCTGCAGGGAATCCGGTCACCGGCGGGGAGATCGTCCCAAATGCCGGGAGAAGGGTGCACCGCCCCAGCGACGGGATGAGTGGTCCAAAGGATCTCGACCTCCCAGGAGGCCAAAGAAGAAGGGATACCCTGAGGGAACCCCCTCTTATATAACTAACCCTAACCCTAATCTATCGAACCAGGAAGTTCGAAATATTTTTACAGAATGTTTGACCGAGCTGGGATACACCAGATCACCAGCCTTAGAACTGGAAAGTCGGGAGACGACCAATCTGCCCGATGATTTTTTAGAGGACCTGCCGGCTCCAGGATTCCAGTAAGAGGACGAGCCGGGTTGCCCTCCCCAGGGGTAGCTATTCCGTTGTGGGAAAAACCAGGAGTTACTGCTCCACTTAAGGACCCCGAGGGCCCTGCACGGAATAATCCAGATACCACTGTAGTAGAATCCTTTAAGTTCCCCTTTTCAGAAATCCCTTGCATTGAACCCGAGACCTATGAGTCTCGTCCCGCTTCACAGAGAATTGTGGCAAACTCTGTTGACGTTCCCACGTCATATGTTTGCACAATTAGTAATACGTTTGAAGATGCTGTTATTCCACTTCGCGTTCGAAGTGTAGATATGTTTGGTTTACTAGACACAGGTAGCAACGCTAACCTGATTAAACAGTCTAGTTTGAATAAAATTCCGGGAGTTTCCAAATTGGAACTTTTCCCGTCGAAGGTTGTTTTGAAGAACGTTAATGGAGGAACCATACCCTCCATGGGGCAAGTTAGACTTAAACTGAAACTCGGCAAGTTAGGCTTCATGCCGATTGCGTAATCGTACAAGACTCTATGCACTTTCCTACCGACATTTTACTCGGTTATCCCTTCCTAAAAGGAAATGGTTGGGATCTTAAGTTTGAAACCAACGTTGTCCAAGTGCACGGACAACTTATTCCGTTAGTGAATACGGAGTCGAACCCAGAGGTTCGTTTTTCAACTGCTGTTGAAGCAGAGTTGAAGGTTTTTTCGGAAGATGTTCCCGATTTTGATGGAACCCTACAGGATTGTTGTAATCCTAGTAATGGAGGGATTCCATTTTTTCCGGCTTTGTCGCCGTGTGATGGTTTAGAGTCGGGTGAAAATCCCGTTGCACGCCAAGTCCGGCGTTCCTTGAAAGTTAGTTCAGAGTCTGTTCCAACCGATGAGTTTCAGTTGAGAGTTAAGGAAGAATTCGTTCTTGAGCCCAACCAACAGGTCTGCTTCCGCGTAATTGTTACCTTTAACGATGGTACTTACGTGGATCCTGCGACTTCAGTAGTCGTGGAGAATGTTCTTGAAAACCAAGTTCAACATTCAGGCTTAGTAATTGCACGCAGTCTGTGCACTAGCGAAGAGGCAACTATCCCTCTATTGTGCGCTAATGTTGGTTCCGAATCCATTACGTTACAACCTAATACGGTAATAGGCAAGGCCTATTTGGCCCAAGCTGAGCCTATTCGTATTTCTCACGACGTACGCAGGTGTACTCCTGGAGGCGTACCTCAGCAAACATTACGTGCTAATTACAAAGCATGTCTAGAGTCCGATCCCGCAAATTCTTTCCTTTGCAGCGACCCGGACTTGTTTGACCAATTATTGGACTTCTTGGTCGAACACGAAAGCATCATCGCACTCAAGGGTGATGCTTTGGGACGTTCAAACCTCGTCCCCTTTCATATTAATCTAGCGGATAACACAAAGCCCATCTACATTCCGCCATATCGCGTTCCGCACTCCCAGCAGTTGGTTGTTGAGGAACACGTGAAGGAGATGTTAGATTTGGATGTTATCCGACCGTCGGTTAGTCCTTGGTCTTCTCCGTTGATCCTGGTCAAGAAGAAGGACGGAACGTTAAGACCGTGCATCGACTACCGACGCCTGAATAAAGTGACCGTTCCAGACCGATTTCCGCTTCCCAACATGCAGGAGGTCATTCAATATGTTGGTAAAGCTAAATATTTTACCTCGCTGGATTTAGCTTCAGGGTACTGGCAGATGTCTCTGTCTCCAGAGTCACGGCCATGTACTGCGTTCACTACCAACCAGGGCCATTACGAGTGGAATGTTTTGCCATTCGGGTGCCGAAACGGTCCCGAATTTCTCTCGACTTATGAACATTGTGTTGTCCGGATTATTAGGGTCTCATGCCTTAGTCTATCTAGATGACATAGTGATCTATAGCGATACAGTCGAAGAACATTTCGTACGTCTTGCCAAAGTCTTCCAACGTCTTTCGAACGAGAATCTCAAACTAAAATTGACTAAGTGCCAATTTTTCCGATCCTCGCTTGTGTATTTAGGATTTCTTCTTGCCTCTGACGGAATCCGACCGGATCCCGCCAAACTTCAGGTTCTCCTAAATTACCCTGTTCCTCGAAACGTTGATGAAGTGCGAACCTTTATCGGGTTTGTAGGATTCTATCGCAATTTCATTCCTAGGTTTTCAGACATAGCCGCTCCTTTGACCAATTTGTTCAAAAAGAAGGCTACTTTTGAATGGAATTCTGAGCATCAGGAAGCCTTCACTGATCTCCGCGACAAACTCCTGCAAGAACCCATACTGCAGTTCCCGGATTTTGGTAAACCTTTTATAGTAGCCACGGACGCTTCTAACTACGGGTTAGGTGCCGTCCTACTCCAAGAAGTAGAAGGTACCGAACTACCTGTGGCTTATGCGAGTCGGTTACTATCCAAACCCGAACGTAACTATTCAGGGACTGAACGAGAAGCTTTAGCCATCGTATGGGCCCTGAAGAAGTTCAAGAATATTATCTACGGGTATAAAATAACAGTAAAAACGGACCACGCTCCGTTAACCTCATATTTTCTAAAAAACTACCCGACGGGCGATTAGGTCGCTGGGCTCTTACCGTCCAGGACTTTAGCCCCGAATACGTTCACCGTCCCGGAAAACTCAACGTTCTCCCGGATTGTTTATCCCGAATAAATAAACCCGAAGAGGTCCGTGGAATTCATCGGATTGAGACTATTCCCAATTTCGATAGAGACACGCTCTTCGAGGCACAACGCAAGGACTCGTATATTTCTAATTTGGTGCAGCAATTAAAAGCCCAACCAAATTCGGAACTTCACCAGTTGTATGCTTTCCAGGATCAAATTTTGAATTATCAAATTTCTCCTGGGCAATACGTGGTAGAAGTTCCCGAGAGTCTTCAAGACGTGGCAATCAAACTTTGCCACGACAGCGTTTGTGCTGGGCATCCCGGAATTGAACGAACCCTAAAGTTGGTCCAAGCGCGTTACCATTTCCCACTCACGCGCACCAAGGTAACAGAACATTGCAAGGCATGCTCGCATGTGCCAGGCATAAAGGAGCGCGTCCGCCCACCGCGCATATGCATGCGTACCCCGTTCCTGTTAGACCTTGGGAGCGCGTAGGAATGGACGTGATGGGCCCCTTTATCCAAAGTCGAAATGGAAACAAATACGTTGTCGTTTTCACCGACCATTTTACCAGGTATAATGAAATTGTACCTGTGCCTGCCCATACATCGGAGATAATTGCCAAGTGTTTACTCGAACGAGTAATTCAACGGCACAACACGCCGGTCGTGTTGCTCTCGGACAACGCTCGGGAATTTACCTCCGCGATGTTCGTAGAGTTATGCAAACGTCTCCACATCCAAAAGGTACAAATAACACCGTACCATCCGGCAGCAAATGGTCTGGTTGAGAGGCAGAACGAAAAGATCCTTAACGTCCTACGACATCTCGTGGACGCGGACCAACGTAATTGGGACGAGTGCATCTCCATGGTGCAGTGGACTGTTAACAACAACCACAGTCAACTCATCGGGGACACCCCTCATTTTAGATTGTATCATTACGATGCAAGATTTCCTTTCGACCTCCCAAACGACTCCACCGAAGAGGGATTTGACCTACAGGAGCCTCAACGCTATGCGGACGACCTGGCTCGCCATTCGTTTCAGGTTTTCGAAGATACACGACGATGTCTCAACCATGAGACCGACCGAATGGTCCACTACCAACACAAGCGGTACCCTAAGCAACGGACCGTAATACCTGGAAACCGTTGCTGGTTGGCAGGTACGAAGCCTCCGGGCCTCAGTCGAAAACTTTGTCCAAAATGGGTAGGGCCATATCGCGTCCTCGAAGACCTGGGGCATAACACCTTCACCATCCAACACTTACAAACCTTAAAGAAAAAGGTTGTTCATGCCAACCAAATTAAGGTTACGAATGAGGATCCGAATCCCCCTCAACCGAAGTCGTCCCGACAACAAGGGGATACAACCCAACCCCGCGTTACCACTACCGAAACCGAGAAGTCGGACGAGTGGGAAAACTACCTAAGGCCCCCTCGGACTACCCTGTCCGTACAGCCTGAGGAAGCTATCCTTGAACCTGAAAAGGAACTGGAGCCACTCCCTGCTGCTCCTTCCTCACCTTTGGAAGAAGCCCCGGAGACAACTCCAAACTTTAAAATTCTACCGGAGGGCCCCGCAGCCAGTGAGGAGCCCCCCGACTCACCATCACCACCCTCACCTATCGACGACCTTAAAACAGACCCTACGGTGACATATCGATTTCGACCACAGGAGTCGTCGCAAGGCCCGTGGACTCGCTCCCAATCGCGAATACCCGAGTCACTAGAACACACACATAGCCCTTTACTCGAGCCAAGCTCCGACCCCGTACCCACACTCCACTCCGTCCCTAAGACACCTACACAAGACAAGACACCTCCACAAAGCCCCTCCCTACCACCGAAAACCCCCCAGCTGCCATCGACTCGGCCTGCTCCAACTGCGCGAATACCCGAGTCCCTAGCCACTACCTCAGCGACCCATCCACCTCACCCCCTTCGTCCCCCGGACCGACCTTCGGTCAAACCCAAGGTGAGACCCAAATTCCCGTCCTGGAGAACTTCTCGGAAGTAACCGCTAACACACCCAAAATTATTAATAATGTTAACTTCGGCCACTATGCTTACCTTTGTCTCCATTCTCTATCATTATTGTTATACCCTTCTTCGATGCTCAAATATACAACGCTTATACTTTTCACCCCTTTCCCACAGTTTACTCTATGAGGGAAAACGTGACCCGTGTCATCTGACACACAGAACACCCATACTTTTTCCTTTCCAAAACCTACCAACAGTACACCCGGTTTACCACCCGCGACATTACTCACTGTAGAACACCTTTGTCAACCAAATTCCAAATAAGTTCCGATCTCCTCCTGTCCATCCCCCAAAAACGTGAAGCAACCCTGGATTGCCCGAACAACCGTAGTATGATACAATTGGATCCAGTTAGTAGAATCCCCTCCGGTTGTTCTATTATTACCTCTAGCTTTATCTCCACAAACCCCAGAGTACGCTCCCTTAACACACGCCTCGTCTTGTACACCCTATGGCTCACCTCCCACCAATTCCTCTCTTCAACCTTCCTCTTGCCTCTGTAACTCTTCAACCTTCCTTTAACTATCCCCCTTGGGATCAGCAATTGGATCGTATCACCGAAACCCTCCAAGAACGGTCTCATGTCTTATCCCACGTTCAGCCCCTCACCTACGTCAACGCCGCCGCTGTCTTACTAATACTAATAATTATATTCATCTTCCTTGCTTGCCGCCCGTGTCGACGACTGAAGTGGAATGCCCCTACTTCGGAGCCCTCACCTTCGGAAGAAGCCCCGGACGGTCTGCCCCAATCTTCGGCCCCCGTTAGCTGTCACTACACCGAGAAATCCAAATTTTAATTAGTTAGCTAGCTTGTAAATATTAATTTTTGTTTCTGCTTAAAACTGTTGACCGTATTATTTTTTTTGTTTAATTGTTACTTTTGCAGAAGGGGAGGTAGTGTCCCGTAGTGTAAATCCTTACGGTACAAAAGAGTTCGTCTCCGACGAATTGCATTCTAAACCTTGAACCCAAAATTCCTTTGTTCTGATATCACAGAGTGTGCATTCTTTCATGCGCGGAGAAATCCAATGTAATCCGTATAAATCCACATAAATCCCATTAATCCGTATAAATCCACATAAATCCCATTAATCCGTATAAATCCGTATAAATCCCAGTAATCCAAATCTAAATTGTTAGATGCGAGGTGCATATGAAAATATGCACATCGCATGAATTCTTCGATCCCTCCGCGTCTCTATTATTGTCAGCATCGCGTGATGCAAGGCAAGCGTCTATAAACATCTCAGTTTTTATATTTTTTATTATTAAATTTTCCTAAAAAACCTGATCTATTCCCATAGATAAAGCATAATTGTGTCAACCTATAGCCCACCAGATTTCCCCTAGCTCGACCTACTCGCATACCAAATTTCAGCTCTTCCTAACCCCTATTTCTCTTTTCCAAAGAATCACGCAAAAGTGATTCTCTCGATTATGAAATTCATTTGCGCCCTGTAAATTCCTTCCAAATCAGTTCCCTTTTGTATAGGTTCGACCCTCCTTCCAGGCCGCCCCCCTGGCGCCTCTCGATCCTACAATTATGCTTTACTATCAAAAGAAAAATGTAAATTCCGCGAAACCTATTTCGATCATGATTGGTTCGCCCCCGGAACTCTCCCGAAGTTCCATCTCCCAATCGAGGCAGTAAATTAACGTCGCCTCCGCTTAAATTCGAATATGGAAAACTATTATAGGCGCTTGCTGTTAGGCTCCGCCCGTAAGAGGGTGACCCTTAGTTTACCTCGTCTCCGCCTACCCCGAGGTTATAAAAACCCCGAGAGCGTCGGAAACGAGGTTCTTTGCTTTCTGACAATCTTCATAATACGTAAACTCTGTGACCTAAGTCTGTAAATATTCCTGCAGTGGCACTACCCCTCCCGGTCAATGTAGCTTCCAATTGATATTGGAACTTAACTTAAAATATATATATATTGTATATTGAGCTTTAGTCAACCTGTTCAAAGTTAATTTTACTAAGTAATTTAATTTAATTAATTTAATTTCATTTAATGTAATTAAATATTATTTTTGATATAAAAAGAATTCTGTATTCAAAGTGAATTATTAAAAAGACTCTGTTAAATTGAGTTAGTCGTTTCCATTCACCGCACCAACTTTACAACCAATTGGGGTCAGTGACTTCCACACACATTGTTGACTAGGCGCGAGCGCCGAGTGCATCCACTGGTAACCCGAGAGTGACGTGTCTATTATCCTTCGGATATAATTCCGACTCCAACCAAGGGGACCAACCCTGGTATTCATTGTCCGTAGTCGTCTAAAACAAATCGAGGGCCCTTTTAGGGACGTACCCCTCGACAGGTAGCACATGCTTGATATTTTAGTATTTTGTTGAGATGATAAAATAAAACTTCTCACATAGTGTACTTTTTAAGAAATAAAAAAAAATTTCCATTTTCGACCCTGCCTAATGTACAGTTCCTTAAAGGCTTGATGATTGGTTGAAACATCCCACACCTCACAACCATAAATAGGTCCAGAGTATGCCTTAAATAACTTAACCAGCAGTGATGTAGTCGAGACCACCAAGTCCGAGACTGAGACCGAGACCGAGACCGAGACCTGATCCTGTGAGACCAAGATCGAGACCGAGATCAAAGGTTCGAGATCGAGATCTACCTTCCGAGATCGAGCTCGAGACCAAGCTCATGCCCTTTCAATTTGTTTTACACTACTATGGAAATTAGACTATGTTAAGTATATTAATAAACTAATAACTACTTTCTCAGATGTGGTGTGTTGAATGCAAAAAGTGTAGCCTATAAATTAACAAATGAATATATATATACGTACTTTTTATTTATTTACTCCTCTTATATCTGTTACAGAAGGTTTAATGAACGTACCCACTACCCAATTTGACTTGTGTATTTATTTAAAGCATGATAGGTGCTCATTACACTTAAGGAACATTAGCATGCTCAGAAGATCTGCTGAAGTTCGACTTCTGTGGGGCCTCATTATTATGCCTCCATGGCTAAATACACGCTCAATTGGAGCACTAGAGGCAGGCACTGTTAAAACAGTCATGGCAATATTGGCCAGTGATGGGAATTTATCCTATTCTGGTGCCAAAACTTTATTGTAGAGCAGTTGTCTAAAATATGAGATTCATCCATCTCTAAGAGGTACCGCCGCAACTGTTCCCTGCGGTTCAAAATCTTCCCAGTTTCAACATTCTTCTGCTTGGACCGATAGCTTTGATATTTTGCCATTAGTCTCAGAACTTTGGTTTGACTCTGTTTTATTTCGTCATCGCTGCTGTGAGAATGAGCGCTGTCTCTCTGTATCTGCTCATTCTCCGTGCTTGAGTTTCCTGTATAGCATTTTTCCAACACCATTTCTATGAAAAATAAATTGACGTATCGGTACTATAAGCAGAGGCATGGCCATTAGCATACGGTCAAAATAATATATATATATATATATATATATATATATATATATATATATATATGACATTAATTCAACATCCACTCAGCCCAGAGAGATTTATAATGAATTTTATGATAAAAAATATACCGGTATAATGAATTCTGTGATAATTTTAAAAATTTATAGTGAAATTATAACATACCTTTTATTTCCTCTTTAAGTTCTACTTTAATATCTTTATCAGCTCGTACTTCAATGTCCACCCACTGTAGACCAAACTGTGGGTCAAGTAATGTTGCAGTTGGATAGATGCTATTGGCAAATGGCAAGTGAACTTCATCAGCACCGTCCTTTTCAGCCATCTTGCATGTGACGAATACCCCTTTAAAGCGACGAATAATTCCTTCCTTCCTAGAGTCCCTTACTTTTACAAACTTTCATAAACATTCTGAATTGTGTCTGTTCAACCAAGCCACCATCATGAATATGGCAATAACATGTATTTTTCATTACGGTCTCGAGAGGTCTCGAGAGGTCTCGAAAGGTCTCGGGGAGAAAATCCGAGACCGCGTCTGTCGAGACCGAGATCGAGACCGAGATCTAAATAGCGGAGACCGAGACCGAGATCGAGATCTGCAAATTGGGTCTCGAGATCGGTCTCGAGACCGAGACAAATCTCGAGACCTACATCACTGTTAACCAGTATGACTCGATCAGCATAACCCAAATGGCTACGAAGCATATTGACACAGCAGTACATTGCACGTTTTATACGACGCATCACTGAGTGTATTTTCAATTACATGACCAAGGTACTTGAATTTGATTTTAAGTAATTGAAATTAAGTATTTCGATGATAACAGATCTTTATTGAATGGAAAAGGCCTACCATTAACACAATTAGATTTATATTAAGAATTTATCATGATGTAAATATGAAATAATTTTAAGATTTAAGTAGCTATACCTAGCATATAGCTGGCAGGATATACAAAGGGTAAACAAAATAAGATCTTAAATTTATAATTTTGGAATTTATTGAGTGTCTTCTTTTTCTCTGAATGCAGCTTCAGCTGAACTTATTATTGACATACTTGGCTCCCAATGAAAACATGGAGTGTTGCCTCCATTTCCTTTTGTTAAAAGAAGGCCGTTCATTGATTCAGTATTTAACCTATTCCTTGTGTCAGTCTTGATGAGTTTAACCTGTGAAAAAATTCTGTCAACTGCAGCTGATGAATGTGGTAAAACTAGTAAATCAAGCATGAATTGTGAAAGGTTGGGGAACATCAATGTCCCATTACTACATTTTATATTCTTTACTGAACAACAGAATTCACTTGGGTTTTCAGTGTTTTTTACTCGATCCAAGTGAAATGGGAGAGTTCTCCATTCATCATTGCATTCATCATATTTAGTCTCATTTATGAGTTGAGGAAACTTTGAAAACACAGGAACTAAACTCTTGACTGAACAGGCTCTCACTACAACAGGATCATACACATTCAAAAGTGTTAAACCAACAAATGGAAGAAGATAACTCAGGTGTCACTGAACCTAATGAAAAAACAAAAGTACTGGGATGAATTGGTATTTAAACCAAAGTTCTGAAAACAATGATTCTCTGCACACAAAATCTTTTAACATGAACACAGAAGCTCAAACTAAAAGACAAATATTATCAGCGTCTTCAAAGATTTTTGACCCTTTGGGATTATTCCTACCTTGCACCATAAGCTCTAAGATCTTTCTGCAAAATTTGTGGAAGAAACCAGTAGATTGGGATGAAATTTTGTAGGAAAGAGACCAATTAACTTGGAAAAAGTTAGCTTCTGACTTGAACAAAGTACAAGACATAAAAGTGAACAGATGTGTTGGGCACAAATCACAACCCCCAAACCTTGCATTATCTTTGCAGATGCAAGTACCCAGGCCTATGGATGCTGTTCTTACCTTGTAAGTAACATAACCAGTAATCTGGTTTATGCGAAAGCAAAGGTTGCGCCGTTTGGGCGCCACCGTTTTGGCGCCGCCGGTTTGGCGCCGCCGTTAACTAGTATTATGTATTAAATAGTAATACTTGGTTATTAACTTGAAGTACTGTTTGTCTTTTCAGATAAGTTGTGTTGTTGCATTTAATAGCATAAATGTCTGAAAATATATCAAGTAAGAAAGGGAAACAGAAGTTTTCACATAATGGATATTTGTATGTGTTTGATAAATGTAGCAAGCGCGACCCTTCGTTACTTTTTTGGCGGTGCGAGCAAAAGAGTCAGTGCAAAGGACGAATACATACAAAAAACACTGAAGTGATTAAAGAGGTTAACATACACAGTGGCGGACCTACATTTTTGGGACCCTGAAGCTTGAACTGTTATGGGGGCCCCTTCGCAACCAGCAACAATAGGGCAACATCCAACAAGGTTCAAAGGGCCTTGCTGCCCTTGCAAGGACCTCGAGGCCCAAATGGCGGAGAACGGGGTGGTGGGGTGGTGTCCTTGAAAATGGGCCATACAGTGAGCCCCTTCCCACCAGCAACGAGGTCTGGGTAACCGCTGTTATCTTCTTCAATGGGGTTGTTCTATGGCAATTCTATGAGAATTCAGATGTCTTTTTATGGTTCCGATTGGCTCTAGCCTAAGGGCTGAGCTATAGAACTATTAAGCCGTGCACCAACGAAGGATTCGAGGATCCAGCTGCCAAAATGTAGACTATGAATAGATTCTGGCGAGCTCAGCGAACCCATACAGCTGGGGGTTCGGGCGTTGCAAGCCCCCGAGAAAATTTTGAAATTTGACCAATTACAGGGGCATTTTGAGGCCATATGAAATGGGTATTAGAGCATATTCTAAGGTCAATATTAAGTACTTCAACCCATTGGCTTATGATTCTATCACTAAAATAGCCTTATTTTAATAACAAACACTTAAAAAAATTCCATCGATTTTGTTGAAAAATTCACTCATTAAAAAAAAAGTTGCTTCAGGGCCCCTCCTGGATTAGGGGCCCTGAAGCTTAAGCTTCATTAGTTTCATAGTAGATCCGCCACTGAACATACATTCTCATGCTGCTTCAGCTGTAAGTGTGGAAGTTGCTAAAATAAAAACAAATGTAAAGTGTCAAGCTGAAGAAACCTTAGGAAGACCCTCTGCAATTATAAATACGTGTGTAGCAAATATCTCTCAAGCGGCCCAAGCCGCAATTCCAAATTCTGATGCAATGAAAAAAATAATTAGGAGAAAACGTAATCTACTTGATATGGTCCCCTCAAACCAAATAAATTTAATACTTCATTTTTTGTGTATTATAAGGTGTATATATAATATGGGTACTTTTCCGTTATCTGCCCCGTTGACGATTGGTTAGGTTAAGTCGTGATATTTTCGTTAAAACTAACGAAAATATCACGACTTAACCTAACCAATCGTCAAGGGCGTACAGTTGACCTAACCGGGCAGTGACGATTGGTTAGGTTAAGTCGTGATATTTTTGTTAGTTTTAACGAAAATATCATGACTGAACCTAACCAATCGTCAAGGAGGCAGATAAAAATGTTGTAATGATGGTTCTAAATAAATCTTTATAATTTTTTATTGTTTAAATTGTTTATATATTTTAAATGTTAAGTCCTGAGTGTAGACCTGGGGGCGGCGCCCAAACTGCGGTGGCCAAACGGCGGCGCCAAATCGTCCCACTTCGGACAACTAAACTTATTTTAGACACTTTCAAAAAGGTCAATATAACCGACATATATTTATGAACTGACAGCCAGATTTGTTTAAACTGGATAAGTGAAACTAAGTCTCTCAGCTGCAAGAATGTTTTTGTTAAAAACAGGCTTGTAGAGATTAAATAGATTAACAAAACTAAATGCAAATTTGAAATATGTTGAAACAAGTAATAATCCTGCAGACTTTCTTACTGGAGGTCTTAGCTACAAGTTACTTAAATCAAACAAAGCCTGGTTTCATGGACCAAAATGGTTAACCAATGACCAAGACTGGCCATCAGACCCTAGACAATTTACTCTAAGAGTAAATGTAATCACCACAAAAGAACAAAGTGAGGAAACAGAGCCGTTGTTTAACCTAGCTAAACATTCAGACGTATCTAAAATCATAAAAATAACTTATTGCTTAAAATTCATCAACCAATTCCTACTGAAACACTGTCCTAACAAATCTTTAACTAAGCTTTTACAAACTTAACTGAGACTGTCACAAAGTACTGGATCGAACAAGTACAAAGAACAGAATTTTGTGAGGAAATAAGTTTCCTAGAAAAAGACACTGAGACAAGGTTTACACCATCTTTAAGTCTCAGATCTAAACTTGTTCATTAACAAGAAGGGATTGGTTAGATGTAAAGGTAGGATTAACAAATCTAAGTTAGGCTACAATACCAAGAATCCCATTTTGATTCCCGGAAATAATTCATTAACAAACCTAATAATACAGGAGACCCATAACAATCTACATCACATGGGAGTATCTCAAACATTAACTGAACTTAGGGAAATCTACTGGATACCCAAAGGCAGAATGACAATAAAAAGTCTTTTCGACAAATCTACAACTTGTAAAAGGATACATTCTAGATCCTACAAAAACACCAAACCCTCTAGATTTACCTAAGGAAAGGGTCACCTTTGACAGGGCATTTGAAACAACAGGCATTGACTACACTGGTGCTATAACAGTTAGTTTTGGTACTCAGCTAAGTAAGGTTTACATCGTTTTATTCACTTGTGCGGCTACCCGATCTGTCAGTCTGGATGTTGCAGAGGATTTATCCACTGAATCTTTTATTGCAGCATTCAGAAGGTTTTGTGCTAAATATTCAGTACCAAAAACTGTTTGGTTTGATAATGCCACCTATTTTAAGGCAGGGGAAGTGTTCATTCATAAGCTGTATGAGGAGGAGGATGTACAAAGTTACCTTGATGAGCAAAACATTACCTGGAAATACATACCTGTAAATTCCCCATGGTATGGGTCAATCTGGGAAAGACAAATACAAGCCGTAAAGAATTGTGTGAAAAAAAGCATAGGTAACAAACACTTTCAACTTTTCGAGTTAATCACCCTTTTATGTGAGATCGAAAATGTTGTCAACAGTCGGCCTTTAACATATGTTGGGGATAATATTAATGATTTAAAATCACTCACTCGTAACCATTTACTTAAGGGTTATCCTATCAGTTCTTTGCCAGAAGAAAGATCCAATTTAATGGATAATGACACAAATTGGTCTGAACATAGTAAACTAAATGATAAGTTTAATTTTAAACACAAATCTAAGACCATACGACAATTCACTGAAAGATGGAAAAATGAATATCTGACATCTCTTCGTGAAAAAACACAAAGGACTTAATCCTAATGAACAATGGGAAAATCTTATTGAAGTGGGAGATATTGTTCCTATACAAAGTAATATTCCCAGACTTCAGTGGTCTTTAGGAAAAGTTGAACAACTTATAATAAGCAAAGATGGGGTAACCCAAGTAGCTAAACTAAAAACAGCAAATGGAGAAACAACAAGAGATATAACTCTTTTGTATCCTCTTGAATGTAGTGATGAGAAAGACAAAGACAGAAAAAGACACAGACAAAGACACAGACATAGACAGTCCAGTGGCGGCTCGTCGGTAGACACTGCGGAACTGCAGCACCCCCTAAAGTTTTTATTTACAATTGAAATAATCAAGAACAATATAAGGATGAGCTCACTGAATAACTTTTTCAATAACTTTTGAAACTTTTATTCATTGCTCAATGCTCATCCTTTTATTTCAGTAATTATTTCAACCCATTCTTAGAGACAGCACCCCTAGAATTTTTAGTCACGAGCCGCCACTGATAGACACAGACAAAAACAAAGATACAGTCAAAAACCAAGATATAGACAAAGACAAAGATACAGACAAAGACAAAGATATAGACAAGGAAAAAGATTCAGACAAAGACAAAGATACAGACAAGAACAAAAACAATGACCAATACAAGGACAAGGATAAAGTTGTAATCTTAACAAAGACAACCAAGACAAACTGCTGTGAAAGCTAGACAACTTCTACAGCAGAAAATTCAAGGTCGACAGTTGTGAAACTTTACATTAATAATCTTCAAGATTAACTCTTATTAAATAACTTTTTTCATATTGAAAAGAACTATTGGCTATGCTAATTCCCATTTAAACTGCTACATTTCTCATGTTGAGAAATGAGGATAAGTTATTTACTTTTACTAGGTTAAGCCTAATGAGAGACACTGACGAAGGACATTTCTTTTGTATATAAAAAAATATGGCTAATCTTACAAGGTTCCATAAATCTAAGTAGGGTTAACTTAAATATTTATACGATTTATCAGTTTACAAAGAAAAACTGGTGTATAACACAGTTTTTCTTTCCTCGCCCCCCAGTATATGGAAAAATTAAAATTTAATTAGATAAATTTAATAACAAACAAATGGGCAGTCTGAAATTCATGGATGTAGGGGGGATGATACTCGCCACAGTCAGTGATTATCCCATGAAAGCGGCTGCTTCCACTAACCAACTTACACCACCACGACACAAAGAGAAGCCTAGGACACGCTGCGAGAGAGGTCAGCTTGGCTTTTGGACAACGAATTGAAAATTAACGTTTTTACAAATTGAAAAAGAAAAAGAAAACTTTCGACTCAAAGCGGGATCTAACCCAGTATACTGGAACACTGGAACAGGGATTTATTCTTACTTGGAAAAAGTAACCAAGAAGGTTACAAAGAGAGAACCTCTCAAAAAAAACTTCAAGAAAACGCCTCACGGATTAACCTGCTGAGGTGATTTTTGTCTTGCTCTGCTTTCAGGTCAAACGAATAAATTAGTCCAACGAATAAATTAGCCCTACTCACCAAATATTTATGGAGCCTACGGTACAGCCTAAATCTTCCCAAATCAGGAAAAACGTTTGCGGCCATTCTGTGAACAGCGGTTTGGGGGAGATTTCAAAGTTTCAGGGCTTACCTTATCAGGGAAGCCTGGCCTATAAAGACTGGAGGTAAAAAATTTTCCATACTCATATTGTAGCATGCATCGAAGTAAAGCCTCGTCAGGGGTTTAAAATAAAAATAGAAATAAAATAAAGACTACTTTTTTATGCAGGAAGGAGGGGGCCAAGGGCAAATGCCTGAAAAGCACCCCTCCATAGAAGAAGAAGAGAGCCAAAATCAAGGTCCAGGGTTTTCGAGATGAGGTCATAGACAGGAGGAAAGATGAAGTGAGGAAGACTGTTCCAGAGTTGACCGGTTGAGTAGATGAAAGACTGAAAATACTGATTAACCCTACCATTAGATAGTTGAACAGAAAAGGAATGAGAAAGTATAGAAAGTCTGATGCTGCTTGCTTTCCTTAAAGGAGGAGGCATGCAGTTAGAGAGCTCAGAAGATCAATGTCCGTTATGATAGCGAGAGTAAAGAGAGAGTGAGGCAACATTGCGGCGAAGAGAAAGAGATTGGAGACAATCAGTAAGAAGCGGAGAATTGATGAGGCGAAAAGCCTTTGATTCCACCCGGTCAAGTAGGGCTGTGTGGGTTGAACCACCTCACACATGAGAAGCATACTCCATACAGCCTACAGGGGCGAACAAGACCCCTGTACAGAGACAGCAAACTGAGTGGGGGTGAAGAAACCGCAAAGAAAGTACAACACACCTAACCTCTTAGAAGCTGTTTTAGAAAGAGTATATGTGATCTTTCCAGGAAAGATCACGAGAAAAGGAAACGCCAAGAATGTTAAGAGAAGAGGAAGGATTGAGTTGTGTGTTGTTGAAGGTAAGGGGATAGTCGTGTGGAAGATTGTGACGAGTAGACAGATGGAGGAACTGAGTTTTTGAGGCATTGAAAACCAAAAAGTTTTCTCTGCCCCAGTCAGAGATAGCAGGAAGATCAGACGTAAGGTGTTCCATAGCCACCCCACGCGAATCATGGAGCGACTGTTGACAGGGACGCTTTGGGAAGCCGGTGGAGAAGTGAAGAGTAGAATCATCGGCATAGGAGTGAATAGGACAGGAAGTACGAATTTAAAGATGATTAATAAATAAAAGGAAAAGAGTGGGCGACAGGACAGAACCTTGAGGAACACCACTATTAATATGTTTAGGAGAAGAACAGTGGCCATCTACAACCGCAGCTATAGATCGACCAGAAAGGAAATTAGAGATGAAGGCACAGATAGAAGGAGAGAAACCGAAGGAGGGCAGTTTCGAAATTAAAGATTTTTGCCACACACTATCAAAAACTTTTGATATGTATAGCGCAATAGAAAAAGTTTCGCCGAAATCCCGAAACGAGGATGACCAAGAGTCAGAGAGATATGCAAGAAACTGGCCAGTAGAGCGTCAGCGTCCCTTGCGGAATCCATACTGACTATCTGAAAGAAAATTGTGAGAAGAAAGGTGTTTAAGAATCTTCCTATTACCGATACAATCAAAAACTTTGGAAAGGCAGGAAATCAAAGCAATTGGACGATAGTTGGAAGGTTGAGAGTGGTCACCCTTCGGAAGGTCCCCGGCCTTGGAAGCAGTAATCATTTCGTGGGAAAACACAGAAGTACTGCCTAAAGGCCTCCCAATCAGCGGTGCCAATGTGGCAAGGCGCCTCCTCTTTAGAGGATCCAAAGGCCGGATTGGAGCGATAGGACAGGAAACAGATATAGGATTTTGATCGGAGAAGCCTAACGGATTAAAAAGTTTCACAGAGTAAGAAGGATAAGGGGTAAGAAATAAATCCAGAATGTTAGGCCTATCTCCAAAGCGATCGGGAAAATGAGTAGGGTGCTGTACAATCTGCTCTAGGTCATTTCGGATAGAAAAGTTGTAAGCTAATTCACCAAGGATGTTAGTGAAATGGGAGGAAAGCCAAAGGTGGTGGTGAACATTGAAATCTATAATGAAAATTTTAGGAGCGGGAAAGAATGTATTCCACTTTGGATGTGAGGTTGTCAAAGAACTTTGGATAGTCAGTAGAATTAGGAGAAAGATAAACAGCGCAAATGTATAGGGCATTTGGTTGGGCATTAAAAGGCTTTGGGGCTCGTATTCTGAGGTTATTTTCCTATCTTCATTAAAGTGCTATCTGAATTCTGCATCCGATGACATTATTACTCCAAGTTCCGTGACTTGTGGATTTGGTGTTATCTGTCTGGCTTGTAAAGTTTTGTTGCCTTTATTCTGTAGCTTCTTGTTATTACTATCTCTTAGAAGTTGGAATTTTTCTTCGTTGAACTTCATTTCGTTGGCTTCTGCCCACTGGAATAATGCCTGAATGTTGTTTTGTATTTTCTATGTCACCTTCGTTCAATATTTCCTTGCATATCTTTGTGTCATCTGCGAAGCAGTACAATACTGTCATTAATATCTGCATCAATATCTGCAATCATTATTATGAACAGCAACGGAGCTAATACTGTCCCTTGTGGTACAGACCTCACGATTTCCGAGACTTCCGATTTAACTGTATTTGTTACCACCCTTTGTGTTCTTTACATCAAGAAATTAAATATCCATCTTCCTACCTTTCCAGCAATTCCTATATTCTTAAGTTTGTATGCTATAATTCCATGGTCACATTTATCGAGGGCTTTATAAAAGTCAGTATATATTACAACTATGTTTTGTCCTCCACAAAATGTTTCCAACGTTTTCTTCTGGTAGTCTAATAGCTGTGATAGGCACGTCTTCGAGTCCTGAAGCCATGTTGATTTGGGTTGTACTCGTATAAGTTCTTTTCTTGTAGGTAGTTGGTGAATTGATGAACAAATTTAAAGGAACGGGATCTGTAAATGATGAAGCAAGATCAGGACGACCGTGTATGTCAGATCTTACCGTGAATGCAGTACGCGGAATTATCACTGAGGAGCCACGTACGTCCGTTCGTGCTACATCACACAGACTCGGCCTCCCGACGTCATCTGTGCACAAAATTCTGAAAGTTAATTTGCAGAAGAAAAGCTATCATTTGCAGGTTTTACATGATTTACATGAGGAAGATTTCCCTCGACGAAGTGCTGTGTGTGCTGATCTCGTAGAACAAATCTGGAGTGACAATTTAATGGACAACATTCTCTTTAGTGATGAAGCCACTTTCCATACGTGTGGAAAAGTAAATCGCCATAACTGTCGAATTTGGGCAGATGAAAGACCGAATGATTTCGTCCAAAATTGGGAAAGAGACTCACCTAAAGTTAATGTCTGGATGGGTTTAACAAAATCTAAGGTTTATGGTCCTTTTTCCTTTGCTGAAGCTACAGTTATGGGGCTTATTTATCTGGACATGTTGCAGCAATTCCTTGAACCTCAGCTAATTGGGGATAGGATTGTTAGTACCGTCGTCTATCAACATGATGGTGCTCCTTGTCACTATGCCAAAATTGTTCAGGATTATCTAAATGGACGTTTTCCAAATCGCTGGATCGGACGCGGAAGCAACAGACCTTGGCCAGCGAGATCACCAGATTTAACCCCTTTAGATTTCTTTGCATGGGGCTTTATCAAATCGCACGTCTATCAGACGAAGATTACGAGTCTTGAAAACTTACGTACACGTATACGAACTGCTGCAGATAACATAACCCCGCAAATGCTCCAGAATGTGTTTAGAAATGCTGCGGAACGATTTGAGCTGTGCAGGGATACTGATGGGCGTCACGTCGAATCCTACTCTTAATTATTTAATAAATGTTACCACTTTATTATTTTATGATTGAATTCCATATAATTTCCAAGTGCTTCACAAAAATAGATCCTGACTTTATGTACACCCTGTATATATATATATATATATATATATATATATATATACAGGGCGTCCCAAAAAATGTATACACACTTTAACAGCTGATAGCTCAATTGATGTTTCTTTCTTTCCAAGTTAAACCAATTAGAATTAATAATTCACTAGGCAACAAATTTCAACTTTTTTTTTGTTACAGACACGTGAACTACTGATTATTACTAAAGCGCTGATGCTGATTTCAGATCTGATATCAAAATTTCTCTATCACGTCCAGATTTTGTGTAACCGAAAACACCTATTTTTCATTTTTTTTTCTCACCCGCTTCTATTACGAAAGCCGTCTAAGCTACTTTTCCGTGCCACGTTTTATGTTAAACATACTTAAATAATTAGTGAACAGGGATGTCTTTCCTCCTTTATTCTGGCTTAAGACAGACAGCGGAATTCCGCTGGCGGAGTTACCACCCCTGCGCCCAACCATCCACCCAAAGCGCGTTAGTATTTTGTTGTTACTACTGAAAGGCAAATTCCCGTTCTTAAGTGAAACTTTGGTGTGTCCTCTTCCTTTGTCGCTTGTAGGATGACGAGCTCTCCTTCTGCAGGAACCAACAATAATCTCCCATCATATTTGGGTTGAAATTACCTTGGTATCTGTTTTCCATAACTGAGATCTGTTGGTGGAAGCGCTCACCATGCTCGTCACTTACAGCCCCAAGGTTGGCCGGGAAGAAGTCAAGATGAGAATGTAAAAAATGAATTTTCAAAGACATTCTGCATCCCATTATTTCATAAGATTTAAGCATGTTTTCTACGAGTTTACGGTGGTTTTCAGCTTTGTGGTTTCCAAGAAAATTTTTGACAACTTCAACGAAAGATGTCCATGCTCCTAGTTCATTCTCATTTAGGTTAGATGGAAACGATGAGTCGTGGATGACACTGCGGATCTGTGGTCCAGTGAAAACTCCAGCTTCTAGCTTAGCATCTGTCAATATTCCTTTGAATTTATCCTTTAAATATTGGAAACCACTACCTTGATGATCCATACCCTTCACGAAATTTTTCATAAGGCCAAGTTTAATGTGAAGTGGTGGAAGATGTACTTTCTGAGGGTCAATAAGTGCTGGGTGTTTCACATTGTATTTACCAACAACATGTTCAGTTCTAGATGGCCAATCATGTTTTTTGTAGTGGTTCTTGTCATCTCTGCTGTTCCATAGACACAAAAAGCACATATGCTTTGTGTAGCCCAACTGTAACCCAAGAAGTAATGATACAACTTTAAGGTCGCCACAAATATTCCATGTGTGGTCCTTATATTTGATGAGTCTTAGCAGCAGTTTCATCGATTCATAAGTCTCATTAAGGCCAGTGGCAAGTGCTACAGGTATTGAAGGTTTTTCATTGCCGTTGTGCAGTAATACAGCTTTAAGGCTAGCTTTACTAGAGTCAATGAACAGTCTCCATTCTTTTGGATCATAGCGACAGCCAATCCCTTGCATCAGACCACTGATATCGTGGCAGAAACAAACGTTTTCTTCCTGTAAGTAAAATGATGAAAACTGCAAATGGCGATGGCGGAAATGGGAAACTTTGGTGTTTGGTTGGAGAAGATTAAATTCTTGAAGTCTTGAACCAAGCAACTCTGCCTTTTCTTTTGGTAATTCCAAATCGCGCACTAAGTCATTTAACTCCGCTTGACTTAACAAATGTGGGGAAATATTTGCATCTGGAACATATATGCTATCTTTCCCTGTTTCTATATCACTAGCAGAATCTTCAGATGAACTGCTGTCTGTTATCGTTGCTGGTGGAACTGGTGGTGGATTTGTTTCATCATGTGGTACTGGTTTCATTGCTGATTCGCAGTTTGGGTACGTGATCTTTGATTTGTTTTTCTTTGTGAAACCAGCAATCTTTGTCAAACAAAAATAACAATCATTGAAGTGATTTTTCGGCTCACGCCAAACCATGGGGACTGAGAACGGCATAGCTTTTCTTTTACCATTCATCCAAGCTATTAACATTGCATTGCACTGTGCACAGCAAATATGTGGTGCCCAGTCCCTCTGTTGGTCTCCTAACTTACAGTCAAAATAACACTTGTAGGCAAGTTTAATCTTTGTTGTTATGTTTCTACGTTGTGGCTTAGGTGTATATTGTCCACAGACAAAGCAAAGTTGTCTGGGTGATTTACACAAGCACGTCTATTTGATGCCATTTTGAATTACCATACAATATCTGAAAAAACGTAGAAAGTAATTATTACGATGTGCAAAATAAAAAGAAATACACACCGTAGTACAAAACAAATGCTATAAAAACACACAAGTCACCACAACCTGTCACTTGCTCATCAGCAGAGAGCTTCAACAACCGTTCTGCTTGACTGTCACGTAGCGACTGACCGTTGGGCCGTTGCCCGTTACTATGCTCTTGACTCAGTGTTGCCAACTCGGGATAAATTTTATTTATCAAAATTGTTCGAATTTGTATATAGTTGGCAAAAAAAATTGCTTTAACCTTGAAAAGCAAGTTTCATATTACTGGCATTAAGCCGATTAAAACCAAAATCTGGACGTGGTAGAAAATTTTACTAAAAGTGATTTGCATTTTACACAAAATCTAGACGTGATAGAAAAAATCTAATTATAGATTTGAAATCAGCATACCGAAATTAGCTAGGAGCACCTATTTGGTCTTCTGTAACAAAATCTTTGTTGCCTAGTGTAATGGCAGTCAGACTAAGCTTTGAACAAAGGAAATTCATTCTAAAATGCTACTGGAAGTGTGAAAACGCAGTTGAAGTGCAAAGACAGTTTAGGAGGGAGTTTCAAACAGATCCACCAACGCGACTTACCATCACTCGAATTAGAGATAAGTTTGAAGCCGATGGAACTGTTCAGAATGTCCACAAGAAGCGTTCCGGAAGACCACGGACATCGACAAGCCCCACAAAGCAAGAAAGAGTACTGGAAACGTATCACCAAAGTCCAAGAAAATCTGTGCGGCAAGCGAGTCGTGAGGTAGGAATTTCAGAATCGTATGTCCAACGCATTTTGAAGCGCTGTCAATGGAAAAGTTACATTCCAAGATTAGTCCATGCTATTAATGAAGATGATCCGGACCGAAGAGTGGAGTATTGCGAGTGGTACTTGGCACGATGTGGATGTGGATTGGACGAAGGGGTTTCGTAGAATACCCTCCGCGTTCACCAGACCTCACACCACTAGACTTTTTTTTATGGGGATACTTAAAAGACAAAGTCTACGCTATAAAACCTGCAACAGTCGCTGAATTGAGAGCAGCCATTGAACGAGAATGCACACAAATACCAAACGAAATGTTTCGTGATGTTTGCGATTCCATTGCTTCGCGTTATCAGCAGTGCCTTGACCAGAACGGACGTCAGTTTGAAAACAGGCGTTGACAAAACAATTAAATAATGTCTGTAGATTCTATTACATTTTGAAAATGAAATGTATTTTAATAAACACTGCCTTTATAAGTATTTAAAGTGTGTATACATTTTTTTGGGACGCCCTGTATATATATATATATATATATATATCACACACAGGGCCTATCATAGGGGGCTAGGAGGGCCATTTGAGCTGGGCCTCAAGCTTATGGGGGGGCCTCAAATTTATAAACTTTCAGGTTTGAATGCAATGTTTTGCAGTGAAAGTAATAATTGGGTTTAGCTATGGGCCTCAAAAGCTGGAAGTGGCCCGGGCCTCTCTGGACCTCTGAGAGGGCCTGTATATATATATATATATATATATATATGAGTTGTATGTATGTGAACTCTAAGGGGTAACGTAGCTTGATTGCTCAGGTTCACAAATATATATATATATATATATATATATATATATCCCTCACCAGCTATCTGCAAAGCAGATAGGATCCAGCTTTGGGACAAGATCTAGGGTTTACTGCTTACACCTAGCCTACTACATTTAGAACCTCAATATAAGCAAGAATATCGTTGCATTCACATCGGATTAAATACATCAAAGAAAAAGGGGTAACTCTTGTATTTTTAGCCAAAAAACAAAACTTAAATCTCAACTGGGACATTGAGCGTCCACTTTTCAAGGCACATAACACGTCCGTTTAATATACACAAACTCAGAATGGTCACCTGAGAAAAGTGGACGCTCAATGTCCCGGTTGAGGTTTAAGTTTTGTTTTTTAGCTAAAAATACAATAGTTACCCCTTTTTCTTTGATGTATTCAATCCGACGTGAATGCAACGAGTTTCTTGCGTATATTGAGGTTCTGAATGTAGTAGGCTAGGTGTAAGCTGTAAACTCTAGATCCTGTCCCAAAGCTGGATCCTATCTGCTTTGCAGATAGCTGGTGAGGGAAGCTATATTTTGGGGCCTCTTTGCGAGTAATCCGGTGCCCACGTTGGGCTTTCCATCATGAAAAAGAAAAAACTATAGTATTTGTCATTTATCATTACTTATTCGAACTGTAGTGGATGTAATTTCCCAGAAGAGTTCCTTGTTCCATGCACGGTCTGTGTTTAACATATAAGTTTCTCAGGGGACCATTCTGAGTTTGTGTATATTAAACGGACGTGTTATGTGTCTTGAAAAGTGGACGCTCAATGTCCCGGTTGAGGTTTAAGTTTTGTTTTTTGGCTAAAAATACAATAGTTACCCCTTTTTCTTTGATGTATTCAATCTGACGTGAATGCAACGAGTTTCTTGCGTATATTGAGGTTCTAAATGTAGTAGGCTAGGTGTAAGCAGTAAACCCTAGATCTTGTCCCAAATGTTGTCGAAGGAGCGAGTAGATTCCATTCCTTGAGCCTTGATCCCAGAAGTTCTGCCGAATCTTTCGGTAATGCTAAATCTCTTACTAGGTCGTTATTATCACTCTGACTTATCAATTTTGGTGAATGATTTTCGGCCACAGTATATTCTTTGTCAGGTTCATTTGAACATGATTCTGCTGTTATTGAGATGTTGTCTACATCTGAAACAAAATTTTCAAAATGAACAGGCGGCTTCGGCACAGGAATTTCACTTGAAAGTGGCAGAGGGATGATGGCTGATGGAATACTCGAATATGTGATGTTCCTCTTATTTTCATTATATCCAGCCACTTTTGTCATGCAGAACTTCAAGTAGAGATGAAAACCGGCATTCAAATACTGGTATTAAAATCGATATTGTTTCAAAAAAGTAATACCAATCTCATGGCTTTCAATACCGGTTTTTAGGTATTATTAACCACACGTTCTTTAGTCTATTTATAAATGATTGATGGTTGCAGGTTGTTGTTAAATGAAGAAAAAACATTAATTACAAACTTTTTTAAAGGTTTCTTTTGCCCTTTTTTTCAGATTATTATGAAAATGCCAATAAAATCAAAGGTTTGGAAGTATTTTGAAAAGAAGAATAATGATGAAGCAGAATGCACTAAATGTGAAAATGCTATTAACTGTGGTGGAGGTTCAACCACTGGAATGGTCGTTCATTTGAGAGCAATTCATAAAATTGCTGTTAAGAAGACAGAAAATCATCCAAATAAAAGTAAAAACAACTTTGGATGGTTTTATCGTCGAGAAATCTATTGAGGAAGAAATTTCAAAACTTGTCTGTGTGGATGGATTTATTTTCAATATTCTATTGCCTAAAGTGGATTTATTGAAGATAATTTAAAAATGAATAAATGACAAACCACATCCAACTGTTGAATCTGAAAGAGCATTTTCTGCTGCTGGCTTATTTCTTACAAATTTGAGATCCATCCAATATGGCTGAAGAATCCTTAAATGCTCTCTGTTTCTTTAAAAGTTACTTCCAAAATCATCATAAGAAATAAAATTTGTATATAAAAAAACATTTTTTATAAAATAATTTATATAAAACATTTATTTTTGTTTCTTTCACAAATAAAAAATTAGAAAATCTGTAATTTTTACTCCTTAACCCTTTGAGTACCAAGGACATATTTGTCCCAACGGAAATAATAATATAAATTGTACAATTATGCAACGTTTCTACAAATACATTACATTCCTATCAATCCTGACGTGCCAGATACAAATTATGCATTGTATCTTAACTCACATACCATCGGCTTTACTAAAATACTATAATTTTCTAAACAACTCATACAGCGCAGGGCAATGTTATAAATAGCTACAAACTTATTATAAAGTTATTGGCATACTGTTCTTTTGTTTTACCTTATTATTTTATGCCAAATTATCCATTTTGGTAGAAATAATGAAAACTTTAGTTATGAGATGCAAAGAAACTTGTTGAAAGATGTTAGACAGGAAAAGATCTTGGCATTACAAAGGGTGTTTATAAAGTCTCTATCTATTTCAGTGAAAACGTAGAAAAAGGGTAAAATTCAATAGCAGTATAATAGAAGGCATACATTTAATGAATACTTAAGCATATGGTTCTACATGAGCACCATCAGTATCTTTACAGAGTTCGAATCTGTAAGCAGCATTGCGGAACACATTTTAGAGCATGACAGGGGTTATTTTTGTAACTGCTGTTACGATACGAGCACGTAAATGTTGCAAATCTGTAACCCTCGGTTGATCGACGTTTGGTTTGATAAAGCCCCATTCAAAGAAATCCAAGGGCGTTAGGTCAGGAGATCGAGCCGCCCAGGGCCTGTTGCCTCCATGTCCGATCCACCGATTTGTAAATCGTTCATTTAGGTACTCCCGAACAATGTTTACGTAATGACAGGGTGCCCCATCTTGTTGAAAGACGACGGAGTTTAAAATGCCATCTGAATGAAGCTGGGAAATTTACGTGCTCGTATCGTGACAGCAGTTTCAAAAATAACCCCTGTCATGCTCCAAAATGTGTTCCGCAATGCTGCTGACAGATTCGAACTCTGTAGAGATACTGATGGTGGGTGCTCATGTAGAATCATATGATTAAGTATTCATTAAATGTATGCCTTCTATTATACTGTTATTGAATTTTACCCTTTTTGCTACGTTTTCACTGAAATAGATAGGGACTTTATAAACACCCTGTAGTTAGTAGAAATCAAATATTTTGTAAGCAGTTCTTAGAATCTAGAGATAAGGCAAATAAAATGCTAGTTTATTATTAAAAGTAATGTTTGTTGCAAGAGTGAGGAAGTCATCTCTAAATTATATAATTCTTATGTTAGGCCTCTCTTAGAGTACTGCATTCAAGCCTGGTCCCGTCACTATAGACGTGATATTGATGTGCTTTTAGGTGTGCAGCGTAGGACAACCAAGCTTATCCCGAGCTTAAGGAGATTGGAATATAGGGAAAGCTTAAAGGAATTATGTATGTTTAGTGTTGAGAGACGTTGTTTGAGGGAAAATATGATACTGATGTTCAAAATGTTTTCAGATTTCAGTCTGATATAAAAACTCGAGGGCATAATAAGAAAATTAGAAAACAAAGTTACAGACTAGATCTACGAAAATACTTCTTCAGTCAAAGAGGGGTGCATTTTTAGAATGACTTGCCATATGATGTGGTAAATAGTAACTCTTTATTTAGTTTTAAAGAAAATTCGAACGCATTCATGAATGAAAGAGACAGTTTGTAGATTGTAAAGAGTGTATATTTTCAGCTATTTTGGTAGCTCTGTAAATAGTTTTAGGTTAATTAGATGACTTGAGATTGACATTTTGCAAACTTTTATAAAATATAGTTTATGACTTGGATAACCTTGATAGGCCGAAGTGGCTTCATGTTGTAATGTTTTTGTAGTATAAACGTGTCTACAAGGCACGTGATCGTCCCTGTCTCGTAAACTCCGCCCAATAAATTTCATGGAGTAAACAGTGGAAATACCATTAAGCCATATATGGGCCTATATCCAGCTTTAATTCTTCTAATATATATATCCAATCCTCTCCAATTCTAATTCTTCTCGCTCTTTCTGTCATTTAGCCAAGAACATCTCCAACAACTTTACTTCTTCTTTCCCTCTTCTTTCCCATTCCGACGCCTCAGTTCCCGACAAAGAAAGCTGCTTGACAAATGCCTAACAAAGCTGAACTCTTCGCTCAGATTTTCGTCTCCAATTCAACCCTGAACGAGTCCTTCCTCCGACTTAATTATGCCTGAAATTAGAATCTCTTCCAAAAATGTTCTTCCTGCCCTATCTTGGCTCAATTCTAGGAAGGCGTACAATTCTGATGGTGTTCCTCCTGTTACTCTCAAGAACTGTGCTTCTGTGCTGACACCCTGCTCAGGCAAACTCTTTTGTCTTTGCCTTTCATCTGGTACTTTTCTTTCCTGCCGAAAGTTCGCTTTCATTTAGCCTGTCCCAAAGAAGGGTGAATGCTCTCAACCTTCCATATATCGTCCAATTCCTTTGATTTCTTGCCTTTCTAAAGTGTTTCAATTTATCTTTAATGGGAAAATTCTTAATCACCTCTCTTCTCACAATACTCTTTCATATCGTCGGTATGGTTTTCACAAGGGACGCTCTACTTACTTTGATTCATCAGCCAGACTCCTTACTGAGCGGACTCATTAGTAGTATGCCCTCAAAAAGGTAGAGTGCAATGCAATTGCAAATGTTGCATGATGTTGCAAGAGTGCCACCCCACCCCCCCACTGTGCCAACCCCTACCCCCATAGTGCCCCCCACTCCCATAGTGCCTCCACCCCCTTTATTGCAAGGCACCCCCAAAATGGGGTTGAAACAAGGGGTTATGCAACTTGGAGGCGGAGTTATCCCCCAAGCTGCACTGAACCCCGCTAGGGGGTATGCAACTTGGAGTTATCCGCCAAGCTGCAATGAACCTCCCAAAGGGTTATACCTAACTTAAGAGAGGGGAGAGAGGAGGAGAGGTGTTCTGTTCGCCTGGCAGCTTCCAAGCGCATACTAAGACTTCAGCCGAGCCGCCGTTGTCTTATAGGAGCCCTAATCAGCCAGTGCCTCGGCATCATCAGCCAGATGGCTTAAGCAGCCAGTGCCTCCGGGCACCATCAGTCAGTTGGCTTAGTCAGTCAGTTCCACAGGCATCATCAGCCAGTGGCTCCGGGCATCATCAGCCAGTGCCCCCAGGCATCATCAGAAAAAAATAAAAATAATTACGGGGATATAAAGCCCTCCCATTCTGAACTTTTCTCATATATAAAAATATATATATGTATATATACATATATATATATACACATATATATATATATATAATATATATACACAGTTATACTTATCTTCGGTGCATCCTTCCACGGTTCGTAGGGACAGGACCCCGTTATAGGAACATTAGATCATGTTTATTTCTCTCTCTCATATATATACACTTCCCCGTTTAAAAGTATGCCTAAGGTGGAGGCGGGGTCGAGACCCGGCACGTCCTTCCACGATTCGTAGGGGCAGGACCCCGTTATTGCAACACTCGATCATGTTGTTTATCTGTTTATCTCTCTCTCTCTCATATATATATATATACACTTCTCCATTTAAAAGTGGGTCTAAGGTGGAGTGTAAATATTCCAACAATTCGAACGGAGAGCAAAAGCGAGCCGATATATGTAAATTTCCGGAAAAAAGTTCATCTAAAAATTCGTATAAGCACTTCCCCGTTTAAAAGTGGGTCTAAGGTGGAATATAATGGTTCGAACAATATGTAAAGAAAGCAAAGGCGAGCCTATATATGTAAATTTCTGGAAAAAAAGTTCATCTAAAAATTCTTGTAAACGTCAAACTACATTAATTATCTCACTCTCCGCGTGACTTAAGTCCAATATTACGGTCTTTTTCATCTGTAATTTGCTGATATATATATATATAATATATATACACACACACACACACATATATATATATATTATATATATATATATATGTGTGTGTATACACATTTTTTATTACCTAAAAATGCGTTACCATACACTCATTCCTTTCCTCCGAACAAGCTAGCACCGCATTTGAGAGGATCCAGCGCCATTGAACGTTTGAGCGTTTACTACTTTAAAATATAAAAAGTGCAAAGAAAAATGGTAAATAAGGAATGAGTGTTATACTATGATGGGTCAGGCAAAATGAAAGGACCCACCTTTCTTAACAAATTTTAAAGTTTCGGGTACTAAGCATGGATTGTACTTATAGAAAATTGTTATAGATTTTGTTCCAAGATAAATCCTGGTTTTATTAGCAAATCTCTGATTTCCAAGATTCGAGATAAGATACGCATTTAAATCCTACCTCACATTCCAACCTGAACTCTCCCTCCCCCTCTCTCTCTTTCTCTCTCTCTCTCTCGAATAAAAGATTGAAAATCAAATCGTTTCGCGCTTCTCTGAAAATGGGAACATCTAGCACGCCCTGAATTAACCCGCCAACTGACCGAGAAGGCCTAACAAGCCATTTGGTATAATTAAATAATAATAATAATAATAAAGTTTTTATATACAACCGAAAGAATTAAATAAAACACCACCACATCACTCTTTATTTAGACAAATTATTGAATCCAATTTCACAAAATATATTGAAAGTAAATATACATTCCTATACAAGCGGCGAAATATACGCAGGCTATCCATACAAAACATCACACGGATTTGTCCTGAAAAAATAAACAGCAGCAATCCGATAATCAGCCCGAATTTGATCCAGTATAAATTAGTCTTTAACAAATATTTTTTACTTTAAGCCAGACAAAACATCACACGGAGTTACTGAAAGAAGAAAAAATAAACCACAACAATCAGCACACCTATAAAAAATATAAAATTTTGCTGCTATATATATATATAAATACATTTTTTATTACCTAAGAATTTTCAAATGCTCGCCTAACTAAAAGCTGAAGAATAGAAGGACATAAACATTTATGGAAAATAATATATAAATATTTATATTAATCGTCGTTCTGAAAATTTCGAGTTTGTCGGAAGTGGTAAAAAATTTCGAATTAAAAATCCAATAAATAATCTTTTCGCAGGAGATTATCTCGAGACCATAAAGATTAAATCTTCTTCAGCATATGATCCATCGTTTAGTGACTATCTCCACTAATCGCTGTTTTTCTACAAAAAAAACTTAAATGCTGGGGTATAAAAGGATTTCCTTTCTGAACCTTTCTCTCTCTCTCTCTCTCTCTCTGCCCCAATTAAGCCCATGCTGACCAAAGCTTTTCTTATCTTTCTACAACAAAAATTTAATTACATGTCATAAACGATTTTCTAATCTGAACTTTCCGCATATATATATATATATATATATATATATATATATATATATATACTGTGTATATATAGGGTGTCCCATAAGTCCGGCATCATAGGAAAAATAATAAAAAAAGGAAAAACAAAAGCTTTTATTTACAGAACGTGCTATTGTTCCGTAGCCCATTCACAAAATTCCATCCGTCGGTCGGGATCATCTTCGCTTAATTTCTGTAGGATCTGAAGTTTATATGGATGCCATTTGTGAGCTTGAAGAATGCGATGGATGCTACTTTTCGACACTCCTGTCGCGGCGAGCAATCGCCCAAGAGACTTATTGGGACTTCTGTTAAACTGAGCCAGGATAGCAGTCGCTGTATCATCGTCAGTGGACCTCCTTGACGGTCCACTGCGTGGTTTATCTTCTATGGATCCTGTTTCCTTAAACTTTGCAACAAGTCTGCTAACACAACTCTGTGTTATTGGCTCGCGGTCTGGATGCAGACTGTTAAATTCAGCAGCGGCCTCTCTTTGACTCCGATTTCCTATGAGTAGAATTATCTGGATTCGTTCTTCCTTGCTCACAGACATTATGGCCTGTAGAAAGAGAAAAATATGAATTATGGTTTGTAGAAATAGAAAAATATGAATTTCTCCTATGATGCCGGACTTATGGGACACCCTGTATACACACACACACACACACACACACACACACGCACGCACGCACACACACACACACACACGCAACACTTATTTTGTTGTAATGGACATCCACTCTCTCTGTTCCTGAAGGTTTGGTTAAATTTTATATAAATAGCAGAAGCCCTAGCTTCGGTTTAATTAACATCACACATTCATATATATATATATATATATATATATATATATGCATTTAACTGCAATGACCACGCAGTATATAAATGAATAGAAACGACATAAGTATTAAGGAACGTTTCTGCACACGCGGAAGAGAAATAACGAATACTCTAAATGGGGTATAACTAAGTGTTTGATGGATTGAGACAAATTCATCAGTGAAATCTAAAAATTAAATTACATAAAACTGAGAATGATGGAAAATTAAAGAATGAAGACTGAAAGCTGTGGATGAATTGAAGAGAAAAACGGGGATGAAGCTTTGGATGATAAATCTCGACCTTTATTTTAACTCTCTTCTTCTCTTTTTATTTGAGGGAGGGACGTTTTGCGGTATTCACCCTTGGCCCCTCCTTCGTGTATAAAAAAAAATATAATTTTTATGTTAATGATTTTAATACGATTTCACTGGTAAAAATTACAATTATCTGTAAAATCTGAAAACACTACAGAAATTAGTACAAAAAGTGCGCAACTATGTAAGCAGAAACATTTCACTCCATCATCTCCCCCTCAACCGTTTAAAAGGAAGCGTAATTTACACGTCGTCTACTATCACCTGGTCTCGAACACAGGTGGAGGAACGACTCAACCAAACCATGCCTAGTGGCGAGCACCAGCTTGACCTTCTTGTGCCTCTGTTAATTGTAGTATCCCCCCCACCTCTGTTTGTATTTTGCAGTCTTGGGGTCATCGGGTGCACCTGCCGGGGGGCATCGCTCCGTGGCTGAGCCGTGCTCTGGGGACGGTACGGGCGCCCGGACCGCTGCTGCGTCTAGATTGGGTCTTTGCTTGGCCCTTAACGGACAAATCTCCGTCGTGCCAATCTGCTGTTTTTAAAACGACAGTCAGGTTGGGGGGCGGGCTACCCGGGACGTTGGGCCTGCGCCTTGAAGGATGCAGCGGCGGATGGTGCATTGCCTTGGGTCCGAGGCTGTCTTTTTTGTAAAGCTATTGTTTATGGGTTCAATTTCTAAACTTCAATCCCCTCCTGTTGACGACTCTGGCCCGCCCTTGGATTTGGATAAGACTACTACTTCTGGTCGTTCAGCGGCCTCTGCCTCCGCTGGATTGACCTTCAAGCCGTATGGCCCCCTCTCGTCCTCTGCGGCGTCTGGCTCTCGTGGCCGGACTCGTGGTGGCCGTAGGGCGGGGTCTTCGCGGCCCTTGTTCTCTCGCCCACTCTCGGTTACCGTTACACATGGACCTGTCCCGGCTGTCAATTTCTGTCCGGTGGACAGGTTCCTTGTTCTCCGCCCTTCCGCTGGCTCCCTTCCGGGCAACTCGGAACGGGTGTTTCAGCGCCTTAAGACGGTGGGGGTTCCCTGTCGTTATGATATCCGCCCTCTGAAGGATGGGTCTCTTCTTTTGAAGTCCCGTTCTTCGGGGGTGACTGAGTCCCTTCTACAGTTGCAGGATGTCTTGGGTTGCAGAGTTTCTGTGACTCCCCATCCGCAATTGAATAGCTGTCAGGGCACCATTTTCGCTTCCCGTCTGCTGTCAATCCCGGTTGGCGAGTTGCAGGAGGATCTTGCCCCCCAGGGGGTAACGAAGGTCTTCCGCTTTTCGTCGCGCCGGGATGGTGCTCTTACCCCGTCCGCTCGTCTGCTCCTGACCTTTGACTCCCTTGTGCCTCCGGCCCAGGTGTTCTGGGGCGTGGGTGATCGCCGGTCGTGTGAGTTTTCGGTGCGACCATATGTGCCTGACCCGGTTCGTTGCTTTGGCTGCAACCGGTTCGGCCATGTTAGCTCTGCGTGCCGCCGTGAGGGTAAGCTATGTGTCCGCTGCGGTGGGCCTGCGCACCCTACCCCGTGCACGAAGCCCCCGCGGTGCTCGAACTGCTCGGGGGCCCACCCTTCCTCCTCTCGGGACTGCCCCGTTTTCAATTTGAATTCGAGGTGCGGTCCTTAAGGACTACCGAATTCCTTAGTGCGCGGGAGGCGCGCGATAGGGTCCGTGACCGGGAGCCGCGGCGGGGGTTGTCCTATGCTGCGGCTCTTGGCCCTGGCGGGTCCTCGGGCCCCTCCCGTGCTACCCCGGCGTCTACCGGAGTGGTGCCCCCCCTGGAAGTTCCGGGGGTTGGTGGTCCTCCTGGCGCCGCGGGCCCTTCTTGTTCCTCTGCCTCACTTTCAGACATCCCATCTGATTCCCTGCCTACAAGTGCCCCTTCTCCCTCTCCGGCCTTGGGGTCTGGATCCTTGCCTACTCGTCTCTCGGGTGGGGAAGGTGATGCCCCGAAGGGGAGGAGGAAGCGTCGCCGTGGTCGGAGTCGGAGTCCTCCAGACCCGATCATGACCGCTGCTCGCCCTGCTTCCCCTTCTTCACCGGAGGGGAAGCGGCGCGCCGCTCCTGATCCGCTCGGGACTCCCCCCGCTATACGGAGGGCTGGTGAGGCGTCACCTCCCGGTGCCCCGACCAGTGTCCGGGTGTCGGTTGAGGTACACCGCCCCATGACACCCTCGATTACTGACGCTGTTCCCATGGTGGACCCGGTCGAGAGGAGCCTGGCCCTTCTTCATGGAGTCTCTCTCCTGGATCTACCTCTCCCACCTGTGGTGGACCTTTCCTCCCCCCCCCCGTCAGTGCTTGTCTGGTTTGACGAGCCCTCGAACATCTGGTTCTCCCCAGCCCCCCTCTGGTGGGGAGTCGGGGGTTTCGGCTGGGCCCGTCTCGTCGTCTCCCCCCCCCAGGGGAGCCCCCCTCTGAACTCCCTGTTCCACTCTCCACCTCTCGTTCTACTACGGGTGAAGCAGCTGCGGGGTCGGTGGCCCCTACCCCCCCGTTCGGGGTGAGTCGGGGAAGCCGATTCCGTCCCTGGTTGCGGACCGTTGAGTTTGCTGCTCAGCTTGGTCCGTGGCTATTTCTCTGTTTTCTCTGCCTCTTATAATGCCACTTCCCCTTACAGTTCCATTTTGCATTGGAACTGTAGGGGGCTTTTAGCTAACTGGGAGAACCTTGCCTCCCTGCTGAAGAGCGAGCGGCCTTCCTGTGTTTGTCTCCAGGAGACTATCCTGGCTGCGCGGGGACTCCCTCGTCTCTCTGGCTATGTTGGTTTCCCTTGCACCCCGGATGAGCACACACGCCGGCGGGGTGCGGCGATTTATGTGCATCATTCGTTACCATCGCGAGGTGTGCCTCTTCGCACTTCCTTGCAGGCTGTGGCTGTGCGGCTATTTTTAGATCGCCAGTACACTGCCTGCTCGATTTATATTCCTCCTCATGACCCTCCTTCTCGCGACGCGGTTCGCGAGTTGGTGTTGCAACTACCTCGACCGTTTCTCCTCCTCGGGGACTTTAACAGTCGCGACCCGGCTTGGGGAGATGTCCGGTCGACTAATGTTGCTGGTATGTTGCTCTCCTTAATGGAGGAACTTTCCTTCGCGTGCCTCAATTCCGGTGAACCTACTTACTTCCACGAACCCACGGGTTCATTTACCTGTATTGATCTCTCCTTGGTGTCCCTCGATGCCTTACTCGATTTTTCGTGGAAGGTGTTGGGGGACTCTTATGGTAGTGATCATTACCCAGTCTGTCTTGAGCCGGTCGGACCGCAGCCGGGTGTCTCGTCTCGACCGAGGTGGTGCCTTGCGCGGGCTGACTGGCCATCCTTCAGAGCTCGTTCCGTCATTACCCGTTCGGTGTTGAGCTTTGGCTCTGTGGATGAAGCTTGGAGTTCTTCGAGCGGGTATTGATGTGGTCGCGGAGGACTGTATCCCTCGATCTTCCGGTAACCCGCGGACGCGTAGCGTCCCGTGGTGGACTCCAGCATGTCACCGGGCGGTGTGCGAGAGGAAGAGGGCGTCGCGCCACTTCCACCGCACCCGGCGCGCGGACCACTTGATTGAGATGCGGCGGGCGAAGGCTTTCGCCCGCCGGACTCTCAAGTTGGCCCGTCGGGCCTCTTGGCGTGCTTTTGTGTCCGGCATTTCCTCGTCTACCCCTTCTGCTACTGTATGGCGGAAGGTACGTAGTATCGAGGGGAAGCCGGTCCCTGCTAGTCGCCCTGTCCTTCGGGACGGGGACGGCTTCCTTTCGGATCCTGCTGCTGTGGCCGATCGGCTGGCTGGGGCTTTTGCTGCGGTTTCCCGTTCGCCTTCAGCTGCGGATCGTCCTTTGTCGAATGTTACGTTCCCGCCGCCTGGGAACGAGCCCTATAACCATCTCTTTACGATGCGGGAACTTCGGGCTGCCTTGGCAACCCGTCGTTCTTCCGCCCCTGGCCCTGATGACATTCCGTCTGACTTTCTTTGGAATCTTCTCCCGATGGCCCTACACTTCTTGCTGGATCTTTTCAACCGGGTGTGGGTTGAGGGGTCGTTCCCTTCCCGTTGGAGGGAGGCGATTGTGGTCCCGATACCTAAGCCGGGGAAGGATCCGGCGGAGGTGGCGGGCTATCGGCCTATTGCCTTGACGAGCTGTTTATGCAAGCTCCTTGAAAAGATGGTGGCCGTCCGACTTTCCTTTACACTGGAGTCGCTTGGGTTATACCCCCCGACCCAGTATGGCTTTCGTCGATTTCGGGGTACTCTGGACCCCCTTCTCCTCCTTGGTCATGATGTACGGGAGGCCTTTTCCCGCCGGAATCTTGTTCTGGCCGTCTTTTTTGATGTCCAAAAGGCCTATGACACGACCCGTCGGGGAGTTGTCATGGACCGTTTGAAGTCTCTTGGTTTTGTGGGCTTTTTGCCCACATTTCTTCGTAACTTCCTCTGCCGTCGCACTTTCCGCGTCCGTAATGGGGCGGCCCTATCTGACCTGTATGTTCAGGAGGGGGTGCCCCAGGGGTGTGTCTTAAGCGTCTCCTGCTTCAACCTGGTCATGTCTGCGCTACCGGGAGCCTTCCGCCCTCGATGCGATGTTCCATCTATGCCGACGATCTGGCTGTCTATGCCGCGGGGAGGAGTCCCCCCTCGTGGAGAGGCAAGTCCAACTCGCGGTCAATCGGGTTGAACGCTGGGCGTCGTCGGTGGGCCTTACGCTGTCTTCCCCGACTTGACACCGTGCGACTTCTTTCTTTGGGGGTGGGTAAAGGAAGAAGTCTACCGCACCAAACCGAGGACATTGGAAGAACTGGAGGACCGAATTCGGGAAGTCATGTCCTCCATCCCGCCGGAGTTCCTGCTAAAGTCAGTGGACGCCATTCCTGGGCGGCTCCAGAAGCTGGTGGAAAGAGATGGAGCCCACATTGAATTTTAGAGAAAACCTACCATGTATGCCTACCTTTTCATATTATTTCTTCTGAAATAAATGGATAATATACGTATTTTTTTACCAATCCACAATAGGGAGCTACTTTCCGCCCACCCTGTATATATATATATATATATATATAAGATTCGGTAATAATAAACTGGTAGAAAATATATAAAAGATTTTATATATATATATATATATATATATATGTAAAATAAAAAAGGGGATTCATATAAGGTGTGTAAATAAGAATAAAATTATATGGTATGAAAATACACCCTTTTAAAAGTAATAAGTACTAATAATAATAATAATAATAATGGTGATAAAACTCAATGATACAGTAACGAGGAGGAGAGAACTAAATTAGCTCCAAGAACGTAGGACGGTTTTCACGATTGATACAGGTAAAGTTGTGCTCTCTTGGGGAGGAAACACAAACTTGCGGTGCATCTTGCTCCTGTAGAATCATGCACCAAGACTGAAAATCAACTCATTTATTTTAAAAACATTTGCTTAATAAAAAAAAAAGAATTTCACATCCCAAAGAATTTCATTTGATAATTTCACTTCCAAAAGAATTAAAACACATTATTATTAATTTCACTCATTGCTTAATTCAAATGCAATTAACATCATTTCAGAGTCCTATGCTTCATGTAATTCACCCGTTAGCTTCAAGAACAACATTTCAACTCATTGCTTAAGAGTTCCATCAAATTATATGAAGTACTTTTTTATCATTTTCAATCGGTAGGTAAAAGATCACATTCATTTTCACCTGTTCAGCATCAATTGTTTAAGGTTCAAATTGAGTGCCAAGCGCGATGCAAGAGAACATTTCCGCCTACACTAAGCAGTCATGTGTGGCGGAGAGCGACTGATAATTTTATAGAAAACAGAGTAAATACATTTTACATTAAATTGTCTTCGCATCCACGCTATTTTACGTGAGACGAGAAGGAAAGGATCCCAGGTACCATCGGTATGTTCCTCCGAGACAGCAGAGCGGGAAAAACCAGGATATCTCACTCTCTCTCTCTCTCTCTCTCTGTCTTTCTTTGATTTAAAATCACAATAAATACTATAATTGTTCTATGAGGCTATTATTTTATTTTCCATCCTATAAATCTCATCATAAACGGTAGACACGATCCAACTTAAAGCTAAAACATAACTTCTTATCAATTCATGTTTTCAGCATCATTTTCATCATTTTCCGCATCATATATATATATATATATATATATATACACACACACACACACACACACACAGAGAGTCAAAAACTGAAGACGACACACTCACACACGCGCGCGCACACACACACACACCCACACCCACACACACACACACACACACACACACACACATTATAATTTTTAACGGCAATTTCAAAATCACTAATGTGTGTGTGTGTGTGTGTGTGTGTGTGTGTGGGTGTGGGTGTGTGTGTGTGTGCGCGCGTGTGTGAGTGTGTCGTCTTCAGTTTTTGACTCTCTGTGTGTGTGTGTGTGTGTGTGTGTATATATATATATATATATATATATGATGCGGAAAATGATGGAAATAATGCTGAAAACATGAATTGATAAGAAGTTAGGTTTTAGCTTTAAGTTGGATCGTGTCTACCGTTTATGATGAGATTTATAGGATGGAAAATAAAATAATAGCCTCATAGAACAATTATAGTGTTTATTGTTATTTTAAAGCAAAGAATGAGAGAGAGAGAGAGAGAGAGAGAGAGAGAGAGAGAGAGATATCCTGGGTTTTCCCGCTCTGCTGTCTCGAAGGAACATACCGATGGTACCTGGTATCCTTTCCTTCTCGTCTCACGTAAAATAGCGTGGATGCGAAGACAATTTAATGTAAAATGTATTTACTCTGTTTCCTATAAAATTATCAGTCGCTCTCCGCCACAAATGACTGCTTGGTGTAGGCGGAAATGTTCTCATGCATTGCGCTTGGCACTCAATTTGAACCTTAAACAATTGATACTGAACAGGTGAAAATGAATGTGATCTTTTAACTACAGATTGAAAATGATAAAAAAGTACTTCATATAATTTGATGGAAGTCTTAAGCAATGAGCTGAAATGTTGTTCTTGAAGTTAACGGATGAATTACATGAAACATGGGAAACAGAAATGATGTTAATTGCATTTGAATTAAGCATTGAGTGAAATTAATAATAAAGTGTTTTAATTCTTTTGGCAGTGAAATTACTAAATGAAATTCTTTGGAATGGAAAATTCTTTTTGTTTTATTAAGCAAATGTTTTTAAAATAAACGAGTTGATTTTCAGTCCTGGTGCATGATTCTTCAGTAGCAAGATGCACCGCAAGTTTGTGTTTCCTCCCCAAGATAGCACAACTTTACCTGTATCAATCGTGAAGACCGTCCTACGTTCTCGGTCTTTCTTTACACAAACTGGAGCTAATTTATCATAGTTCTCCCCTCCTCTTTACTGAAAGTATCATTGAGTTTTATCAACATTATTATTATTATTATTATTATTTATTACTTTTAAAAGTGTGTATTTTGATACCATATAATTTTATTTTTATTTAAACACCTTATATGAATCCCCTTTTTTATTTTACATATATAAATACTCTTTTATATATTTTCTACCAGTTTATTATTACCGAATCTTATATATATATATATATAAGCACACCGGACAAAAAATTAGTCACCCCTAATAGCACCGATAGTAGAAAGTTCAAGGTCACACAGAGGGCGCTGATGTAGCATTGGTAAGTGACAAGTAGCGGTGACGTAGCACACAGGATCAGATCTGTTTCGTGAGGTGGTGAAGAACAAAGTGTGTGTTGGATATAGTCTGCAAAATGGGTCGTGAGGCAGACGTTACTCAGTGGCAAAAAGGAGCCATCGTGTTTGGCAGAGCCCACGGACACAAAATGTCTGAAGTAGCCCAATTTGTTGGTGTGTCAACGCGTACTGTCCAGCGAGTTTACAAAGAGTGGTGTAGTTCGCAATCAACTGTCAATCGACGGCGTAACTGTGGCCGGAAAACAATTCTCGACAATAGGGGCCGCCGCCATGTTTCTCGTCTAGTAACTGCAAATCGTTTTCAAACCAGAGAACAATTGCTCCAAGAAACCAATGAGGTTCTCCTGCGACCAATTTCCGAACGGACATTGCGACGAGAACTGCATGCGATGGACATCTGGAGCAGGGTACCACGGAAGAGGCCGCTGTTAACAGCAAGTCACAAATTGGCACGTTATAAATGGGCTCAGAGGCACAAAAACTGGACTGCGGCAGATTGGAAACGTGTAATTTGGTCCGATGAGTCCCGTTTTTGTTTGTTCTCCAATGATGGGAGGCGACGAGTACATCGCAGGTCCAATGAAGCCTTTAATCCTGAATGCGTCGAAGGTGTTGTTCAGGCTGGAAACAGAAAGTGAAGCGCAGGAATAGACACCCACGGACTCTGGCGGAACTTCGGGACCGGCTGATGAACGAGTGGCAGTAAATCGATGTTCAGTACATGCACAACCTCGTAGAGTCTCTGCCTCGCCGGATTCGTGCTGTTATCAAGGCCAGAGGCGCCGTCACACGTTATTAGGTACATTCTGAGAGGGGTGACTAATTTTTTGTCCGGTGTGCTTATATATATTATATATATATATATATATATATAATAGGTTAGTTTAGGTTGGTTAGGTTAGTCTTGGTGTTATGGCATGATGTAGATAGATTAGGTTAGGTTAAGCTTATTGTTATGGCTTGGTGTAGTAGCGATTTGTTCTCTTGATAGATATATAGAATAGGTTAAGTTAGGCTTCGTGTTATGACTTGGTATAGGAACGAGTTGTTCTCTTGATAAGCACACCGGACAAAAAATTAGTCACCCCTCTCAGAATGTACCTAATAACGTGTGACGGCGCCTCTGGCCTTGATAACCGCACGAATCCGGCGAGTTTAGTATGCGGAGGTACGCCTGCTGGTTCAAATTCATCGTCACTGGAACGAGAGGGCCCATTTCGTGGTACGAAAAACATCCCCAGAACATCACGGAACCACCTCCAGCCTGAACAACACCTTCGACGCATTCAGGATTAAAGGCTTCATTGGACCTGCGATGTACTCGTCGCCTCCCATCATTGGAGAACAAACAAAAACGGGACTCATCGGACCAAATTACACGTTTCCAATCTGCCGCAGTCCAGTTTTTGTGCCTCTGAGCCCATTTATAACGTGCCAATTTGTGACTTGCTGTTAACAGCGGCCTCTTCCGTGGTACCCTGCTCCAGATGTCCATCTCATGCAGTTCTCGTCGCAATGTCCGTTCGGAAATTGGTCGCTGGAGAACCTCATTGGTTTCTTGGAGCAATTGTTCTCTGGTTTGAAAACGATTTGCAGTTACTAGACGAGAAACATGGCGGCGGTCCCTATTGTCGAGAATTGTTTTCCGGCCACAGTTACGCCGTCGAGTTTCAGTTGATTGCGAACTACACCACTCTTTGTAAACTCGCTGGACAGTACGCGTTGACACACCAACAAATTGGGCTAATTCAGACATTTTGTGTCCGTGGGCTCTGCCAAACACGATGGCTCCTTTTTGCCACTGAGTAACGTCTGCCTCACGACCCATTTTGCAGACTATATCCAACACACACTTTGTTCTTCACCACCCCACGAAACAGATCTGATCCTGTGTGCTACGTCACCGCTACTTGTCACTTACCAATGCTACATCAGCGCCCCTCTGTGTGACCTTGAACTTCCTACTATCGGTGCTATTAGGGGTGACTAATTTTTTGTCCGGTGTGCTTAGATAGATAGAATAGGTTAGGCTTAGTGTTATGACTTGATGTAGGAGCGAGTTGCTCTCTTGATAGATTAGATTAGGTTAGACTTAGTGTTATGAATTGATGTAGGAGTGAGTTGTTCGCTTGAAAGGTAGATACATTACGTTAGGTTAGGCTTAGTGTTATGAGTTGATGTAGGAGCGAGTTGCTCTTGATAGATAGATGCAAAACTGTTCATTCGTTTCAACGACTTAATTTTTGTATTTTATCCACCCCCCCAAAAAAAATATATATATATTAATAATAAAAATAATAAAAATAAATAAATAAATTGAACCATTTTGGACTGGTTTAAAAAGGACTTAGTAGATTATATATATATATATATATATATATATAATATATATATATATATATATCGAAGCATTTCATAATTCTTTATTGATGGATAGAACCCAATTTTTTACGCTTTTAATGTTTTTGACAATACGCAGAATTAGCCGGATTGTAAATATGTTTGTCTCGTTAAAATATAAAAATAGAATGTGTGTGTGTATATATATATATATATGTATATATATATGTATATATATATATATTTATATATATATATATATATATATGCTATACATTGCTTCTCAGCAGTATAATGGTTGGTGAAGGAGCGAGAAACATCTGTTTTATTTTTAATAAGAACCTAGTAAACCCTAAAGCTTGAGGGCCAAATTGAATAAAATAAATAGTCAAGCTTCACAGTTATTTATGTCATTGTAAATTGTAAAGTCAATGTATTTATTTTACTATTAATAAAGGTAAATAATTTTTTAGATGGGTGGTTATAATATCATCGTTTGACATTCAATTTGAATTTCGATTTCGGTGCAGGTAAAATATAAAAATAGAATATATATATATATATATATATATATATATATTTCGGTTATACATCATTGCACCTCAACGGTATAGTGGTTGGTGGAGGAGTGAGAAACATCTGTTTTATTTTTAATAAGAGCCCAGTAAAGCCTAAAGCTTGAGGGCCAAATTGAATAAAATAAATAGTCAAGCTTCACAATTGTTTATGTCATTGTAAATTGCAAAACCGACGTATTTATTTTACTATTAATAAAGGTATCTCGAGTGCGGTAGGGTTAACGCGTAAAGTGTTACTCCATCTATGGGAAACAAAGTTTTGTGCCAGAGAGATATAACAGAATTTACAGAAGGGAACGTAAAGTTGTGTGTCCATATATTGTGACACTCTGCTATATCATTTCGTGTGATCAGTCGCACGATGAGTATTTAAATCTGATATTCTCACGTCAGATGATGTTGTGACCTGAAGCAAGGACTATCAATTAAATTTCGATTTCGGTGCTGCTAAAATTTAAAAATGGAATATATATATTAGGGGTGGTCGAAGTTGGTACCAGAAAGCGAATAAACATCCAGTTGTTGTCGTTTCATCTATGAAATGTGAAAATCACAAAGAAATGCATTTTGATAAAGGATCAGAATGCGAATTTAGCTTTTAAGTTTTTAATTTTTTCTGTTGTCGCTTCATGCGTAAAATCCAGTATGCGGCATACGCCCAACCAAAACAAAGCAAACCCAAAATTATTAACTTGTTTCTATAAGCTTAAATATGAACGTTTTGCTTGTATTTTTATATAATTATTAATTATGCGTCTTTATTAAAAAATAAGGTAATTATTCGTTTTAACGCCCACTCTGTTTTTATGATGAGAACAAACTTTTCTGGTCAATTTTGAGATGTTTTGCACGAATCTGCCATCCGTTTCCTGCGGAAATGCGTAGTTTTCGAGATATCGTCATCTTGAAAACTACGCATTTGCACAGGAAACAGATGGCCATTTCGTACAAAACACCTCAAAATTAACCAGAAAAGTTTGCTCTCATCATTTTCACTTAAACTAATGAAAATATCACGACTTAACCTAACCAATCATCAAGGGTGTATAGTTGACCTAACTGGGCATTCAATTAACCTAACCGGGCATTCAATTAACCTAACAGGTTAATATTGGTTATTTCACCTAAATATCTTCTGATCTTTCCGTATTAGGCACTCACTGTCACATTTCTGGCAAGTTAAGGATGAGAGAATAACGCCGTAATTGATAAAAACATCCAATCCTTTGTCTTCATCGAGGGCACATGACGAATCAAATTCTCAAAGTCAAAATCACACGAATGGCAAGTCATAATTCTATCAGAAACACCACTAAACTAAATCCAATTTGAAAAAAAAAAATAGCCAGAACAAAACCCAACCAACTAATTAAGTCGCAGAGTAGCGAAAAAATAGCCCAATCAGGAAAAATATTTCATGAAAAAAGTACATTATAGCCAAAACAGGAAATATATTTTATTAAAAAAAAGTACATTTCAACAAATTTCCCGAACAAAAAAATACCGTCATTGTAAAGCATTTGAACTGCTTTACAGGTATATCTGACAAAAAATATTAAGTTTGAATGGCCGTTAAAACGAGTATTATCCAAAAATAATGGTAAAATATTATATTTCCTGTTACCGTTCACGCTTATTTCTTACATATTGCTATTCGCATTAACACTTTTCATTATGTTTCAGATTTTCCGGTGTAAATAATGCCGAAAGCGAAAACAAGACACCTAACCCGAAAGAAAAGTGAAGAAAAGTATGGAGGTGGTCCTTGTGAATTATTATTAATGACCAAACCAAGCACTTCCTGGCAGTTTATTCAATACTATTATGACCTTAATCATGCTAACCCTGGCACAGATTTTTCGGTCTTAGTGCAGCAAGTTAGCAAGAATTTAAAATCCATTTGGTCTTCAGTGAGTCCAAGGCTGCCTTTGATTAATGACAAATCCATTGACAGAAAGGTTAAAGACCTACTCACTCTTGTGAAAGACATTAATCGCAAGCATGCTAAGGCAAGTGTCAAGCGAAATCTGGATGCTAACTTGGACAAACTTTCTGATATTTCTGCCTGTTCCTGTTCTTTGGATATTTTGCCTTGCAGTGATTCAAGAGTATACTGTAAGAAGGACAAGTGTACACAAGAACACATCATCTGTGTTTGCCCTCGAAATGCAAAGGTGCCACTTGAAGAAAGAGCATACCTTCGTGATCAGCGATCCAAAACAGGTCCTAAAGGTGCATACCAGCTGTCTTCAGTGGACACAGCTGCTGCCAAAAGAGACAGGAAGACCAAACAAGAACAGCAACATGTACTACCTCAGGAGGAAGTTGAGCTAGTAGGATCTTTCATACAGCCTACACAGTTGCCTGGACTTACAAGCAGTTCATCTGGTGGCGAGGTTAGTTTCCTTTTATTTATATTAATTATATATAATTATAAATAAATAAATAAATAAATAAATAATTTAAATAAATAAATAAATAAATAAATAAATAATTTAAATAAATAAATAAATAAAAATAAATAAATTAAATAAATAAATAAATACATAAACAGAAAACGCATTAATATTTTCCATTTATTTTCAGGGAGGAGAAGATGAATGGCAGTCTAGGAAGAGGCCTTCAGGAGACTACAGCCTTTTAAAGTTTCCCAGATATGCTATGGAACTTGTCAGAGGTGAATGCTCATCAAATCTGGGCGCAGCTCTTAGGAATGCCTTGCTCCATGACATTAAACACCTACTGAGACTTGAAGTTGACATCAATCACATCATGATTGACAAGGGCAAATTAGACAGGGCCAAATCCCAAATTAGGGTAGTTAGTGAGGGTATGGAGTCAGAGAAAAAGACAGCTCATTTGTGTTGGTGTGGATGGGAAGGTTGACGAGAATACCATGACTTACAAAGAAATAGAGACACCTGAAGGGGAAACTGTTCTCAGAAAGTGTGTTGACGCAGAACATCACCTCACCTTCACCTATGAAGATGGAAAATCTCCTGGCGCCTACTTGACCCACAGAACAATTCCTGTTATAGGCGCCACTGGTGAGGTCCTTGCTCAGGAGACATTCAGTGTTCTTGAAGAATATAATAGTCTTGAAAGTATCCGAGCCATTCTTCTTGATAATACCGCAACCAACATTGGCTGGAAGAGTGGTTTAGTGGTAAAACTTGAAGAAACTCTGGGGAGGAAACTGCACACTATTCGTTGCGCACTGCATCAGAATGAACTCCCACTAAAAGCTCTTTTCAAAAAAATGGATGGAATGACAACTGGCCCAAGAAGTTTCAGCGGGCCTCTTGGGCAAAGGTGCGCAAAAGATATCCAGGATGAACCTCAGGTACAGTTTGAAGCTGTGGAAACTCCAATCATTGAAGGGTACATTCCAGAGGAAGTACTGAAAGACCTCAGTCATGATCAAAGGCTTCTGTATGAGTGTTGCAGAGGGATCGGATCAGGAAGAGTAGATGACAGATGGGCTGCTTGGAAGATTGGTCCCCTTAACCATGTAAGATGATTAACTCTTGCCATACGACGTCTTTGTTTGTACACAAGAGACAACAGACCAAACCTAAATTTGAAAAAGTTGGTCCATTACATTGTTCGAGTTTATGCTCCTGCATGGTTTGAGATAAAGGCATCCTCTAAGCTGCATGATTCTCCTCGCATCCTCTTCTCTGCTATCAGCCGACTGAGGCTGATTTCATTTGATGATGTGAAACGTATTGTAAAGCAGAACATCCAGGGTAATGTTTTCTGTCTTCGACCTGAGAACATCCTCTATGCCATGATGAAAGATGATGAAGAGAGAATCAGGAATCTTGGGCTTCAGACTATACTCACTCTCAGACACAGGTAAATTTTGCGCTTCTTGTAATTATTATTTTTTTTTTTTTTTGCCAAAGCTGAGTTATTCTCCAAAAAATATGGAAAAAATATTATAATTGTCACTTTAAGTGGGTAATTTGTTTGTATTATTGAAACGGCAATATTTGAGTACTATTTTTCATTTATATTTATATTTTTATTTATATTTATATTTACATTTATATTTTCATTTTCATTTTTCATTTATAGAATGGAAAGCAACCAGGAAGTAGGGAAGAAAATTCCCCAGGTGAATTGGAATGCAAATCACTGGCATGAGCTCATCGACCTCACTGACCCTGATGTCATGGAATCAGCTACCACACAGCACCTATCTGATGAAGAAATCCAGTCATTCATGGACACTAACACTAAGCCAGACATTCCAGACTTGCCTTCTCACTCTCAGAGTGTTGAGAGGAGTGTGAAATTAGTGACAGAGGCTTCCCATACCGTGTACGGGTTCGAAACTCGTCACAGATGTGTCCTTACTAAAGTACTGAGCAGGAAGATGCGTCCTGCATTTATGTCAAAAGGACATTATTCTCAATCTTATGATGATTTATATGAATAGTTTTCTTTTTACATGAGAACATGTGATTTTTTTTTATTTATCACCTTTTGAAAGTATTTTTTCAAGTTTTGTAGCCAAAATATGTGAATAAATTAGCAAAAATGCATGTTTTTTCAACGAAATTTATCATTTTACACTTAAAACACATGATATACATTAGGCATTGTCTCCTCTTGGGATAGAAAATGATATTGAGTTGCTACATCTATAATTAGTTAATAATGTCTTCAAAAATGGCGAGTTTAACTATCGTGTATGAAGAAAATTCGGTCAAAAACCATAACAAACTTTAATTGCAAATCCGCAAGCAGGTCCTTATCCGTTTGCTCTAAAAATTGTTTTGGGTTCATTTCTCAACCAAACCTAACGACTGGGCACTTATTCACCTTGCGATTTCAAAACATGTGGAAAATCGACCCGCCCTATATATATATATATATATATATATATATATATATACAGGGCGTCCCAAAAAAATGTATACACACTTTAACAGCTGATAGCTCAATTGATGTTTCTTTCTTTCCAAGTTAAACCCATTAGAATTAATAATGGCAGTCAGACTAAGCTTTGAACAAAGGAAATTCATTCTAAAATGCTACTGGAAGTGTGAAAACGCAGTTGAAGTGCAAAGACAGTTTAGGAGGGAGTTTCAAACAGATCCACCAACGCGACTTACCATCACTCGAATTAGAGATAAGTTTGAAGCCGATGGAACTGTTCAGAATGTCCACAAGAAGCGTTCCGGAAGACCACGGACATCGACAAGCCCCACAAAGCAAGAAAGAGTACTGGAAACGTATCACCAAAGTCCAAGAAAATCTGTGCGGCAAGCGAGTCGTGAGGTAGGAATTTCAGAATCGTCTGTCCAACGCATTTTGAAGCGCTGTCAATGGAAAAGTTACATTTCAAGATTAGTCCATGCTATTAATGAAGATGATCCGGACCGAAGAGTGGAGTATTGCGAGTGGTACTTGGCACGATGTGGATGTGGATTGGACGAAGAGGTTTCGTAGAATACCCTCCGCGTTCACCAGACCTCACACCACTAGACTTTTTTTTATGGGGATACTTAAAAGACAAAGTCTACGCTATAAAACCTGCAACAGTCGCTGAATTGAGAGCAGCCATTGAACGAGAATGCACACAAATACCAAACGAAATGTTTCGTGATGTTTGCGATTCCATTGCTTCGCGTTATCAGCAGTGCCTGGACCAGAACGGACGTCAGTTTGAAAACAGGCGTTGACAAAACAATTAAATAATGTCTAGATTCTATTACATTTTGAAAATGAAATGTATTTAATAAACACTGCCTTTAGAATTATTTAAAGTGTGTATACATTTTTTGGGACGCCCTGTATATATATATATATATATATATATATATATATATATATATACGGCTGTACATTGCATCTCAGCGGTATAGTGGTTGGTGGTGGAGCGAGAAACATCTGTTTTATTTTTAATAAGAGCCCAGTAAAGCCTAAATCTTGAGGGCCATCAAATATTAAACATAAGTACTTAAATCTGACATTTATCACGTCAGATGATGTAGTGACCCGCAGCGAGGACTAACAATTAAATTTCGAATTCGGTGCTGTTAAAATATAAAAATAGAATGTGTGTGTATAAAAACTGTATATATATATATATATATATATATATTATATACGGCTATACATTGCATCTCAGCGGTATAGTGGATGGTGGAGGAGGGGGAAACATCTGTTTTATTTAATAAGAGCCCAGCAAAGCCTAAAGCTTGAGGGCCAAATTGAATAAAATAATTAGTGAAGCTTCACAATTATTTATGTCATTGTAAATTGTAAAGCCAATGTATTTATTTTACTATTAATAAAGGTAAATAATTTTTTAGACGGGGAGGTTATAATATTAGCGTTTGACATTCAATTTGAATCTTAAACAATAAGTTAGGCTAGGCTAGGCAACGCTAGGTTAGGTTTCAGAACGAAGTTTAATATAATGGCCCAAAAAAAATGGCACCAAATTTGAGAAGTGATATCTCAATAACCATTGCAGCTAGGGACTTAAAAAAACAACCATATGAAAGATAATTCTTTTCTCTTTAAATACTTATTCTATGGCTTGATGGTTATAAGCCCATATAATGCCCGAAATTGGCTTCCAAAAACAATATATAAAAAAAAGTTGCGCATTTATATTTATTCCTTGATCCTAATTTTAAATGAAATTTTTCTATTCCAGACCCCTCAAGATGGGATTGAGAGAATCTGATAAGAACATTATACAACAACTACGTGAAGAAAAAGGATATTCATTAAACAGAATCCTTTACGAATTTCCAAATAGAAATTGGAAAAAAAGAACTGTGGCACATTTTTTACAAAAACTTAAAGAAACCGGCAGCAGTCAACGGCGTCTGGGAAGTGGTCGACTAGAAACTATTAGAACGCCAGAAAACATTGAAAAAGTAAATGAAATGGTTTTAAGTCAAGAGGAACAACCGGGAACAAGTAAAAGTGAACGTGAACAGTTAATCTTTCCTTTTTCTTCTTATCACCATTGACTTCTTCACCCTTTTTGGCTAATGTGCTATCTGGGGTAGCTCTGTAATACAAGCCCGTTTCATCGGCGTTAAAAATTGAATCCTTTGAATAGCATTCTAAGAGTTCAGGTAAAACATCTTTCTGCCAATCGTTTGCGGCACTAGAATCGGCATCCGCTTTTTCTTCGTGTTCACGCTTGAAAACAATGTTGAATCTTTTTTGAAATTTTTGAAGCCAGCCTTGAGAAAAAGCGATGTCATCAAAACCCCCATAAAGTTCTTCTGCTAGTGACTTGTCTTTCTCGATCAAAATTGCTCCGGAAATTTCAGCTTCCTTCTCTCTCATGACAACAAACCACTCATAAAGTGTTATTTTATTTATTTGTTGGGTTCAAAATCCCAGCTGAGCCGTGAACGGCCAAATTCTAAAGGGCCAGTTCTATCTGAAGCCCAAGTTAAGCTAAATTAAAACTTACGGATTTGAGATCCTATTAGGTCCTACCTCAGGGTAACCTCAGGGTTGCTGACTCGATGCGGGCCTACCTTAGACCTTAGTTACATGAATTTAATGTAAACAAAAAGGGTACTATTTATGGTCTTCTTTCTCAACCTTGCAACAACAACGCAACCTGGACTATTGCACGGTGCAACAATCTTGTATCTAAACAACCAAACTGAATTGCAAGAGAGCTCTCTAATGTCTATCAGACCACACCCTGTACGTACGACATCCCACAAACGAGTAGAAAAGACGCGCAGCGCCCCAAAATGATGCCACCAGAGCCCAAAAATGCTAGCTCTAAATTAAGTGAATTTTTCACTAACCTTACAATTATGAGATGGATATATATACACCTTAACTTAATATATACAAGCAATGCTGCATCAATCAGCTTAGTCATCATATCGCCTTGGGACAACAATGGTTCTTCCTCTTCTAGATTTTCTAACACTCCCCACCGAAGAGGCATTGTTGTCATTACCTTCTGCAAGGTTAGCCAAGCCTTCTACATGAGGCTGTAACTCAAATGTTTCATCTTGACTATTTGTGTTTTTGCTGATTTCTAAAGCATAGAGTTTTTGTATAGGTCTCTTTAACTTTCCTCCTGAAGTCTTTACCAGTGCAGACCTAACTAAATTGTCTTTGCCAACAAACAACTCTTCAATTATGCCAAGCTTCCAGCATTGTCTTGGTCTTTCATCCCCAATCATTACCACTTCTCCCACCTTGATACAATTTGCATTGGAGCCCTTTACCTTGCCTGATGGGTAATAATTGAGTTCTGGCAAGTATTCCATCTGCCACCTCTTCCATAACTGATCTTGTAGCTCTTCAAGGTACCTGAACCGTCTGGTTAACTCTCCTTGAGTGCTCTGGATAGGCTGCAAGTCTTCTGGCACACTGGGTTTTGATGTTAATCGTTTACCACAAAGAAAATGATTTGGTGTCAATGGCTCTGCATCCTGCATACTGTTGTAAACAAAAGTGATAGGCCTACTGTTCACCATTGCTTCTACTTCACATAAAACAGTAGAGAATTCTTCTTTGCTCAAATGAGCATTAGCTAAAAGTTTCTTTAATTAATGGACACTTTACACTTCTCACTAGCCTTTCCCAAAATCCACCCCACCATGGTGCTCTCTCAACAATAAACTCCCACTGTACCCCTTGGTGTGAAAAGTAGGATTGGAATCCTTCCTCTTTTAGCAAGGACCAAACTTCTTGGAGTTCCTTTGCAGCCTTTTTGAAGGTTTTTGCATTATCCGATATGATTTTATTTGGGAAACCCCTTCTGTTCACAAACCTTTTAAAGGCCAAAAGAAATACATCACTACTTAAATTGCTTACCAACTCCAAATGGATTGCTCTGGTGGTAGCACATGTGAAAAGACATATATAACCTTTGTTAGACTCCCCTTGCTCATACACATAGACTGGCCCTGCAAAGTCTACTCCCACTACATCAAATGGGGCAGTATAGACACACCGTTCTCTTGGAAGTGGAGCCACCTTTTCATAATAAGGCTTTGCACTCCAACGCTTGCAAACCACACATTTATGCACGACCTTTTTTACTACTTGTCTAATTTTGGGAATCCAAAACTGTTGTCTGATCTCTATTATCACTTCTCTAACTCCAGCATGTAACAGCTTATGATGAGTATCCAGGATCAAAAGGTCCACTAAGTGCCCCCAGAAGGTAGCAAAATTGGATGTCTTTTCTCCTCTGGAAGCCCAGAAAACTGTAGTCTACCTCCTACTCTCAATAAATCCTGATCCAAAAACACATCCAAACCCTTGAGCGCAGAATGTGTTGGTAGAACCTGTAATGGATGGCTGGTGAGCAATTCTCTCTCTTCACCAAATTTTTCCTTCTGCATATATACCACCCAGTATTTCCTGGCTTGCTGAATCTCATTACTGTTCAGAATTCCTTCCCTTCTTGTTTCTCCCTTAATGTTGTTGGTAAATCTATAAACCCTTGCTGTCACTCTTAACAATCTTTTCAGACTGCTAATGTCCTCAAGCCTCAATATGGGGTCCTGCTGCATAACTTGACAACTGTTCACAGCGCATTTTCTCACCTCACTCACCCATGCTTCTTCAGCCTGGCATTCTCCTACAATAGGCTGATTAGAAGGCCAGTTTTCACTTCCAAGTTTTAGCCACTCTGGCCCATTCCACCACAAACTTGACTGTGAAAGATCTTTCACTGAAATTCCTCGGGTTGGTAAATCAGCGGGGTTTTGGATGCCTGGACAATGCTTCCATTGCTTGGGATCTGTGTGCGCTTGAATTTCCTCCACCCTATTGGCAACAAATGGTTTCCATTTCCTTGCCTGACTTCTCAACCAGTGCCAAACTATAGTGGAGTCTGTCCAATAATAGCTTGGAATTTCATAGAGGGCCAAAGACTTTCGCACTGTAATTGCAAGCCGACTAGCAATAACGGCACCCATCAATTCCAACCTTGGAACAGAAAGCCTTTTCAAAGGTGCTACTCTACTCTTTGCAGCAACCAACCTGCAACTTACTTCCTCTTGCAATGCGCCACTTATATAAATACAAGTTGCATAGGTTCCTCACTTGCATCACAAAAGATGTGCAGCTCCAAATTGTCTGGACTATTGTTCAACTCTCCAAAGTACCATCTTGGGATTTCAATGTCTCCAAGATGTGCCAATTCTTTGAACCAATATTTCCACTTTACCACCATATGATCAGGTAACTCTTGGTCCCAACCAAGTCCAATTTCCCAGAGGCTCTGAAACCAAATTTTTGACTTTATCACAAATGGAGCCAGGAATCCAAGAGGATCAAAGACCTTTGAAGCCAAACTAAGAGCTGTACGTTTTGTCCACCTTGTCTCATTCTCAGCCAGCTCTACTAAAAATTTCCCACTGAAGGTAAACAAATCATCATCTTGCTGCCAAACAATGCCTAGCACCTTTGCATCTATTGCCCACAACACCTTAATACCAGAATCCTCAATACTTTCTGCTGCATCAGGTACTACACAGGAATGACTCATAAACTCTTGTAATTGCGAATGATTGGTCTGCCATTTTCTAAGCTCCATGCCAGCCTCCCTCATTATAGCTCTAGCCTCCATGAATATCTGTTTAGCCATTTCTGTATTATCCACGGAACACAGCAAATCATCAACATAAAAATTCTTCCTTATGTGTTCAATAGTGTTAGGATAGACTTCAGAATATTTCTTAAAATGGTACTGCATAGTAGCTGCCAACAGAAATGGACTAGAGCTGAGGCCAAACAACACTGACTTCATTCTATATGCTTGAACCTTAGGTTCATTTTCCAACAAGTCTTTCGTATCCACCCACAGATACCTTACTGCATCTCTGTCCTCTGGTTTTAACTTTATCCGCAAAAAGGCTTGCTTCACATCTGCAGTCAATGCTACTCTACCAAACCTGAATCTCAGTAACAAGGAAAATAAATCTGCATTTAAATTTGGCCCAGCATCCAAACAGTCATTCAAGGACACACCACCTTTGTCCTTGGCTGAGCCATCAAAAACTACCCTCATTTTGGTGGTAGTTTTTCTCGCCGTACCACTGCATGGTGTGGCAGATAATGTGCCTCCTGGCTCACCAGCTCACCTTGCACCCTTTCAGCATAGCCCTCCCTTACATAACTTAGGATGGCCTCATTGTATTCAATTAACAACAACTCATTTTTTCTTAGCCTGTACAATGAAGTCTCCAACCTCCGATTAGCTAGCTGAAGGTTTGAACCGGGTTTGCAAGAATCCTTCCATGGTAGGCCAACTTCATAGCAACCATCTCTAAACCCAATCCCTTTTTCAAATTGCTCTAAAACATCGTTGTTCACTGTACTTGCCTGTTTGTCCTTTATGCCAATAGATTCAAGTTCCCAAAACGCTTTCAAATGCCTTTCCAGACCATGGCTGTTCTCCTCAATCTTAACAAAAAGAGCCTTAATTTCCATTTCATTGCAATAGCTACCATGTAGCATCCAGCCTAGCTTACTTTCAATAGCTACCGGGCCTTGAGATGTACGGACAATATTACCAGTGATGAAGTCCCAATAATAGTCAGCTCCAATCAAAAGACTAATATCTTCTGTTCCCTCAAACTTATTATTGCCCAAATTAATTCCTTTAACTTGCAATTCTTGGACACATGCCATATCTAAACAAGTAGTGACTGGAGCACAAAGTTCCTCAATCTCTACAGCTTGGACCTTGATAGTGGGACTTTGCGGTAACAACCCTTTAACCAGAACTTCTACCTTCTTAAATTTGGTTCGGTTTTGAACGGAACCCCCAAACCCAGAAATTCTTAAATTTTCCCTCTTAAGTTCTTTAAACTTCAATTTTCTGGAAATTCTGGTCTTAATAAAACTACACTGGCTACCACTATCAAACAACACTCTTACAGTAGCTTCTCCCTCATTCCCAATTAATAAGGCTGCAGTTGTTTGCAATAATCCCCCTTTACCTTTACTCCCTTGCATAGCAGTGGCATGTGCCACTGATGTCTCTACTTCCGGGGTAGGCCTACTAAGAGTGTTTTCACACAATAATGGCTGATGCCTACCATGACATTTTTTGCACAAAATTTTAAACTTACAAAACCTTGCTCTATGACCTTTCAAAAAACATTTAAAACATGCTGTGGACTTAGTTACCCTGTCTTTTCTCTCCTCAAAGGGTAAGGCCTCAGCCACCTCACATTTATATGACTTGTGGTTGCCTTCGCAAAATATGCATTCCTTGATTCCCTTTAATTTATTTCCAGAGGAGGCATGTAGAGCTGACACTGTACCTGGGCTATTCCTTTTTGTGGAAACTTTGGTGCTGTGCCTGCCTTTGTCCCCTTGTTTACCATCCCACTGTGCGAACTCAACTCCCTCTTGTCTTGCTAATTCTGTGCCTAAAAGACTTAACATCTGCTGAAGGGGGATGTACACATGTTCTGCAGAGTGTCCCCTACTTAATTCAAGCAAAATTGAGCTAGGCAATTTAGACTCCAGTGTAGGAACCAACATTATACCATACTTTTCCATTCCTACACCCAAGTTGTCCAGGGACCTAGTTCTAATTTCAAATTCATCATATAACTGCCGTAACTCCTTGACACTATTAGGATTATTTACAGGAGGTATAGCTAAAAGTGCACGGAGGTGGCTTTTAATTAAGATCTCTGGCTTACCAAACCGTTTCTTTAATATATCCCAAGCCACATTATAATTAGCCTCTGTTAATGCTAATCCTGCTATAGTCTTTGCTGCCTCCCCTTCCAAGAGGGACCGCAAATAATTAAACTTCTCCACGGCACTTAACACTTGACTAGAATGAACTGCTGATTGAAACTGTCTGCCCATCCTTGCCATTCCTGAATACTCCCAGAAAATGTTTTGAGTACAAGCCTCGGTAATTGAACTACAGATCTGTTAACCTTAACTTCACAAACATCATTTGTTGAGTGTTGTGTTTCATTATCAGACCTGGTCTCTAACTGTACTGAGCTACTAAACTCTTTTGCTCAGAGGCCTACGTTAATTATATCATCAATAATCTCTTCCAAGTAAATTATGTTATTTTCTATTTCATCCTCTTCTATAAGAGCCTCAATTTTAACATTTACCTCACTTAGAGCAACCTTTTTAGTTTCTAATATGGAAAGCTGCGCAGTCACTAAGCGTAAATCCTCTTGCTCTATGGCAGAATCTATAGTGGCAATGACCTTTGTAATTAGACCTTTGTAGGCGCTTCTCCTTTTTATAAATTTGTTCAATTCAGATGCACTCATCTTCAATGCAAACAACAATTGGGCTCAATGCCAAATAAGCTGAATTGGCAGAAATACTTAACCGAACTGATCCAACGTAAATTTTACTTTCAAATAAACTGAATTGCTAGGTAGGGTACTAACCAACACCAGTATGGAATACCAATTTTTCCACCCAAGTAACTGGCGCACTGGTCTGCAACCTTCGCCTACGAATAATAAACCAAATTAACCAAACTGGTAAATGTAGGCCAAAAACAACGACAGACAAGTGGCCAAGTTTCGCAATTGGGCAACCAAACTTTCTACCCTGGAACCTTAATCCAATAATAACCCAAAATTAACCAAACCGGTAAAATGTAGGCCAAAACAACGACAGACGACTAGCCAAGTTTCGCAATTGGGCAACCAAACTTTCTACCCTGGGACCTTAATTCAATAATAACCCAAAATTAACCAAACCGGTAAAATGTAGGCCAAAACAACGACAGACGACTGGCCAAGTTTCGCAATTGGGCAACCAAACTTTCTACCCTGGGACCTTAATTCAATAATAACCCAAAATTAACCAAACCGGTAAAATGTAGGCCAAAACAACGACAGACGACTGGCCAAGTTTCGCAATTGGGCGACCAAACTTTTTACCCTGGGACCTTAATTCAATAATAACCCAAAATTAACCAAACCGGTAAAATGTAGGCCAAAACAACGACAGACGACTGGCCAAGTTTCGCAATTGGGCTACCAAACTTTCTACCCTGGGACCTTAATTCAATAATACTCAACCCGTCTAGGCCTAACTTGGGCTACAATTTGCACAATCAGAACTTTGCCGAAAAATAGTCACTGACTCAGTCTTGGGGTAGAATCCGGTTCTGAAGGACCATGTTATTTTATTTATTTGTTGGGTTCAAAATCCCAGCTGAGCCGTGAACGGCCAAATTCTAAAGGGCCAGTTCTATCTGAAGCCCAAGTTAAGCTAAATTAAAACTTACGGATTTGAGATCCTATTAGGTCCTACCTCAGGGTAACCTCAGGGTTGCTGACTCGATGCGGGCCTACCTTAGACCTTAGTTACATGAATTTAATGTAAACAAAAAGGGTACTATTTATGGTCTTCTTTCTCAACCTTGCAACAACAACGCAACCTGGACTATTGCACGGTGCAACAATCTTGTATCTAAACAACCAAACTGAATTGCAAGAGAGCTCTCTAATGTCTATCAGACCACACCCTGTACGTACGACATCCCACAAACGAGTAGAAAAGACGCGCAGCGCCCCAAAATGATGCCACCAGAGCCCAAAAATGCTAGCTCTAAATTAAGTGAATTTTTCACTAACCTTACAATTATGAGATGGATATATATACACCTTAACTTAATATATACAAGCAATGCTGCATCAATCAGCTTAGTCATCATATCGCCTTGGGACAACAATGGTTCTTCCTCTTCTATATTTTCTAACATAAAGCTCGTGCTCCAAATCTGGTAGAACACCTTCTCTCTTCCTCTTACGAAGCAAATTTCCATTTTGTATTCGAAGCTGGTTTAACTCGTCCTCATTCTTCATCCATCGGGTTATAAGGCACTGGTTAATTTTAAATTTTTGAGCCACATAGGCTCTCTTTTCACCATTGTTTACAGCCTTGATGACATTGAGTTTGAACTCTAGAGAAAAATTGTTCCGTTTAGAAGCCATTAATAATATCTAACGAACGATGATTGAGCACACAAAACTGATCCAGAGAGGCTAAATTCTAACCTAGAATCGGAAAATAAATTAATGATGTGTAGCGACACAACTCAAACGAGACACTCCAGTAAACTGATTCAAAACAAAAATTAACTGTTCTGTTCATACGCTATCTAGCGGCTGAATCTGAAACTTATAATTGCCTATGCACACGTGTGTCGCACGCGTGTGGATTTTTCCGATTTTTTTTATTTATGCACACTTGCTTATATGGGATGTTTGCTGATATCGAATTCTTACTTAGTAAATTTCTTTGGGATCGGGAAATTTCTTGCTTATACTGAATAATTTGCTTATATTGAATTTGCTTATAACGAAGTTATACTACTCATTATTCAACCATACTCATTCATACATCCATGTTCTTCCTTGACCGTTATCCTTTATTAATTTTATTACTTATTCATTCATCTACCTATTGTCTACTTATGCCCTATCAACCTATCAGTCATTCGTATCTATATTATGCACACAACCTATTGTGTGACAACCGGTATGTGTACACTACTTTGTGCAGTCGTACATGTCCCTTGACGATCATGATTTCGTACATGTAAACACGTCCACATGTATTCTTTATACTTTTTCTTTCAATTATTTCACTTCTCGCGAAGTACTCGTTAATGCTGACTGAGTGTTCGAATTCCGATGTCGTCGCCAAATGCAAGCGTCTGAATTCGAAAATCTCCTCTCTTGCTTCTGCTACAAATTTATAACATTAAGATGTTATGTTATATTATTGTAATATACTGTATTGTTTCCATACCAAATCACTGGTTCGTTATCTGCTTACGTCACATAGTCATCCACGTTCTTATTACTTGTACTTACTATTTTTACCTAATTGTCATTCAAATTCTATATTATTTCTGTAATTACGTTATCATAAATGTTCGTGTACTTCCAATGGAGAGTACACTATATTTTTCCTCCGTTTTCATCATCACTAGCTTTTCGGCTTTCAAACCAAGATAACCAACCATTCTTCTAATAATATTTGACATAATTTGACGTAATTATTGTTAACTATAAATATATAACATTGTTGTTAATACCCTTTAAATTATAGAACAACGGAGAAATCTCCGTCATTATTTAAATTGTATTACCTATTCAGATTACTTTAGTATTAGATATGTCAATTAAGAAATTGCTAAAATTGTAATTAACGGTAATTAATGTACTTAATATAATGTAATTTATGTACTTGATGTACTCGGTACATGTCGGCACCCCGACATTATATCGCCATCCAAAGTGTATACCTTACAAAAATTAGTATTTTTTTGTTAACATTTTGCTTAAATTATGCTTGACGTCAGAATTCTTCAGCTCTCCAGCTGAAGTGGGAGCTTAACTTTCAACTGCATTCCCCCAAAATTGAGGCTTATTTATTTCTTGTATTGTAAATTAAATCATTCCTGCCTGGCCCATTGTCACAGAGGTTGCACGTCCCTCATTTTAAATTCCTGCCGGGGGCATTGTTACAAGAGGTTGCACCTCGCCCCCTTTTAAATTCCTGCCTGAGGCTTAGACCAAGGAGGTCAAGCCTCCTCATTTTAAATTCCTGCCTGAGACATTGATACCGGAGGTTGCACCTTTCCCACTCTAAATTCGTGCCTTAGACCTTACCCGAGGAGGCCGAGCCTCCCCCTCGCCTTAAATTCCTGCCGTAACTCTTACTCGAGGAGGACAAGCCTCCTCGCTTTCAATTCCTGCCTTTGTTACAAGGAGTTGCACCCCTCTCATTTTAAATTCCTGACTTAACTGTTGTTGTAAGAGGTAAAACTCTCCCCCTGTAAACTTCAGATTATCAGTGCCTCGTTTTGTATATTAGTCCAGGCAATTTGTAGTTAGACCTGGGCAAACTTGCTTCAGAAGCTTTCTAAACTGTTTCCAGCTCAGGAACCATTGCCGAATAACATATCCAAAATCCGACAAAATTGGACCCCGGGAACACCCCCAAAAATGAAATTCAAAATGGCGGACTGGATGTTTCCTACGAAAAAAAAAATATATATAATTTACGCTTTTATTTATAGAGATACATTTGATGCTTTTTCTTTCAGTTGTAATGTTTTAAATAATTCAACAATATACAACACAACCAGTTATTACGCAAATATAATGTTATATAGCTTTTTACAGATTTTTATAATCAATAATACAACAATTATTTTTTTCCAAGTTTCAAGTTATGTTCATTACAGAAGAAGTGATACCTGGTCACAAACATACATAAATTAATCCTCTTCATCACTATCCCTAGAACACAAACCCTAGGACCGGGTTACACCATCACAAACCCCGGGTGAATTTTACCCATTTTCGGAAATTAATATAAAAAGTTCTAATCGTGCTTTATTAAATGTATAGAAATAAATTGAAAATATAACTCTTGTACTTTAATTTCCTGCTATAAGAAGTTAAAAAAACATAAAGTAAGTACTGTGATGGGTAACTTAGATAAACCTTACTCACAATGCTTTAATACTACCTAACCTAACATTAAAATCTACTGTGAAGTTAATACTGCAGCTGCAGAGTTGAGCGTTGGCCTACAGTCACCCGAGTCATGAGAGCCTCAGCTGGCGCAGCCACAAGCCTCCTGGATCACTACGAACTGTAGTGGAGATAGACAAAAACAGGGAAATTTTTGAGAGGCGAAAACTGACTTATGTGCACTAAATATTTTTTGTAGATATTTATTCATCATTTATGAACACTTTTTCATTGCAGACAACTTCAAAGAACATTATAACTTACCTGGTATTATACACAGTCAACACAGACAGGGCAGAAGTGGCGAGGGCACACAGGTCCACGACACTTGCGGCACCTGTGCCGCGTCTTCCTGTCGGACCCCTTAGGGCACATAACGCAGCGCACCAAGGCACCACTACTCTCTGCTACCACCGTGCCTGCCGGGCCTGCAGCAGTGCCAGGTGAAGGGAGGTTGCAGATTGTGCAGATGAGTGTCTTGAGGGGGCGTGACAGGAACGGTGAGTCGAGCCTCTTCTCTGCCCAGGGCGTGATGAGTCCCAGTGCCAATATTTGCATATATTTCCTCCTGATGATCCTGTTGCCACCTGTCCTAATTGCATTTTCATTGTGGATGACCCAGGAGTTGAGTACACAGGTGTTCAGCATCCCATAAAACACACACAGCGGCCATCTCTTGGTCTTGCGTCCACAGGAGTAGTGGGCACACATCTGGTCGAATGTGTCCACACCACCTTTCGTGTGATTGTAGAACCCGATGATCTCCGGCTTTCCTGTGGGTCCCAGGGCTGACTGTGTGTGCATAGAAGACAACAGCAAGACGAGCTTCTTCTTGGTCTTGGACTTTGTTGGGATATATGTCACCAGAGTCATTTCCTTGGTGAAAAGGAATGCACTTGACCCTAGCCTGCGACTGGCCGTTTCCTTCATCTGCGACGGTATCTCCTTTTTATTTCCCCTGACCGTTCCAACAAGGGTCATGCCACAGTCTAAGAGGTCCGTCACTAAGGGCACAGACGTGAACCAGTTGTCTGTGGTTACATTCCTTTGTGTCTGGTGGTATGGCCTGGTCAGCTCCTTGGTGTAGTAATGGCCAAGGTTGATGCACTGCATGGGTCTTGTCCCATCCTTCCCCAGATAAGGGATCGCACCCACTAAGTACTTGCTATTGCTGTCATTGGCAAGAACAAGCTTGATCCCGTATTTAGCCGGCTTGTTGGGGATGTACATTCGGAAGGGGCACCTTCCTCTGAAACCAAGCAGCTGTTCGTCGACAGTCAGGTTCTCGCTAGGCACGTACATCCTCCCACAATTCCCTATAAAGTTGTCCCAGATCTTCCTAATGGCTGCGAACTTATCTGTCTTCCGCCTCTCTTCCCGTGTGTCAGGGTCATCAAAACGCAGACAATTCAGTAGGAACTCGAATCGACCCTGAGACATGGCCGCACGGTATGTGGCTGCGCCGGTGCAGGGGTTCCACATCTCTGATGTTGATAGATGATTGTCCCTCTGGCAGCCACTGAAGATGATAACCCCCAGAAGTGCACGCACCTCGGCTGGTTCTGTTCGAGAGTGTGTTCCAGTCTGCCGGCCGTACTTGGCAGCCTGCAAGTGGATTCGCTTGTTGCTCCATTCAACAATCTCGTCGATGATTTGGTCCTCAAACAGCAACGTGAAGCACTTGATTGGGGTGTCAGCACTCCGTGCCTCCGCTGTTGGCCCTGTGGTCATGCCGGATGGAAGGATGTTCCGTGATGGAGTTCTCATCGACGAACGAGACTGTGGCCGGCAACTCCACCTGAAGCCAGAAGTGCTTGCCAGGGTGCTGGTGTGGAAGTCAACGACTGAGGGAGCATCGTCGTCCTCATCAGGGCGCCTTTTTCTTCCCCTACGAGCAGCCGGGGCATCAGGAGAGGCGGCAGGGGCATCAGGAGAGGCAGCATGGGCATCAGGAGAGGCGGCAGGGGCATCAGGAGAGGCGGCAGGGGCATCAGGAGAGGCGGCAGGGGCATCAGGAGAGGCAGCATGGGCATCAGGAGAGGCAGCAGACGTAGAGGCACCAGGGTCTGGGTCGAACACATGGCGGCTGGTGATAGGCCTAGCTGTCACGTGGGGCGAGCGTGGCTTGGCTGGTGTAGACGTGTGCCGTGGTTTTTTCCATACACGGCGTCTGGTCTCCCCATCACTATGACTACTCTCATCATCATTTTCACTTGGTTCAGGTACATATTCTTTGTCAATGTCACTATCATACATGACCTCATATTCTAGGTCATCTTCATTCTCTTCATCATCAGTTTCACTATAATCAGGTAATTCCCCAGTTGTGTTCATAATTCTTTCAAGCTCATCACTTGCGTAATACTTCACCTGTTTATTAGACATGATTCTTGCAATAGTAATAGCACTTTAGTACACCTAGAATGTCATAATCAATGCCTGTGTAGAAAAATAACGTAAATAGCAAACCAGAATATGTACACCACTGCAAACCTTGGGAGATTTCCACCCGCTAATAATTGCACCTTGTATCACAAACGTCGGGTGAAAATCACCCAAAATGTACTCTACAGGAAAAATCAAGCGAGCGACACTTAAACCACTACCTCTCTCGACCACGGCTAAACACGCACTGCAGCTACTGGGCAAGGCAGGTGGCTGCCACCACTCCCCACAACATGGTCACGTGATCAAAATATCGTGGGGTGATTTTCACCCGAGGTTTGTGTTCTAGGGCTATCATCGGATAGATTACCGGTACTTGGGTTGTTATCGCAACCACTGATTTGGCACTCGCCACAAGCGGCTGAACAGGGCATTCCATTACGCTTGCATCCACATCTTGAAGTAGCACATTTCGTCTTGCAGGAGCAGCGGATCATGTTGAGTAGATAATTTGGAGCTGGTGGCTTGTCGCAGGCTGTAGGGTAGTAGGAATTATTCTTTACATACCAACCCCACTGTTCTGCATCGATCTTCTCTTCTGTAGACTTCCAGATTAGTATTTGAAAGTATGTGCGAAAGCTGTGGTACTTTGTGGACGCATCGGTAGGTGGCAAACGTTCGGGTGTAACAAAGATTTAGCTGTAGCTACCTTTTCAACTAACATTCGATGACGTAGTGCGTTAGTGGATTCAAGTGTTTTGCAGCCATACAACAGAAGCATTGCCTTTCTTCCAGCGGCTTCAATGTCAGAGTGTTGGCAACAATCAGAACAGAATGTATTTGCAACTGAACGGAGTTCAGCCACCTTCATCAGTGTGTCGAATGCTTTGGCTTTACCGATCGAAAAAATTCTGGATGTGCTATCACAGCCCGTGAAAGCATGCACAAACAGGAGATACTTGCAGATGTCATTGCCTAACAATGATTGAATGCTGAGAATATCATACACAGGATTAGGAGATGGTCCCCGTCTTATATCGCTGCGATAGTACAACTTGAAACCACTGTCCTTGGCATGGTACAGAAGGAGAATCAGCAAGTCGGTGTCTTCCCCTATTACTGTTGTAGTTGCATTTTCTGATGAGGAAACTGCTGCACGAACGATGTCCACATCAGCATCCCCATCTGCGTTGTGAACAGTACACCCGTGCTTCTTCAACATCTCACCTACGAGGGAAATAAATGCTTGCTTGTTGTTTTCATTAGCCAAGAAGTGTTCCTTCTGGCCAACAAACTTCATGCTTGGACTGAGATTCACATTTCTGCTTGTCTTGGTGCTGCGTCTTCTGTGGGTCATGTCCTTGATCGTAGGAGAGCTGCTGTAGCCATCAAAAACAATGATTGCTTTTCCATATGTTTTCAGAGTGAAATCGGCATATGAGTTGGCGATGCTGTCATATGTTTCATCTTGACGCCAGGAAACACGATGTAGTAGAGATCCACCATCCAATACGTACTGGTCTGTGCACTGAATTTCTTGAACTTCTTCCATGCGTAAAGTGTCAGTGTATTTGATTATTGCATGAGCTAGCTGAGACTTATCGGGTTTCCTCAAGATACTTCGTGATTCGAACAATGCAGGAGGATATGCACACAGTTCGTAACACATGACATCTTCAAGATTCATGTCTCCGCCAGTGGCAAAAGTCATCATTCTCTGAAACAGTAGTGCAGGATCTACTTCTATATCTGAAGCATCAGTGATCACAACGGCAGAAGCAGATCCTAGTGTTTTCACTTTGTCAGATCTTTTGGCAGAATATGTAAAGGCTTGTTTCCCAATCATTTTTACGACAATGTTCGTACCGATTGAATGCAATTGATGAACGTTAACTCCAGGATCAGCAGTTAGCCCTGTTACAATGTTGCAGAGACCCGAGGTAGAATGGAATGGGGATAAGGATTCCAGACGTTCAAGTACTTTCTTCATGTCATTACTGTCCCTGATTTGTCTACTTCCCCTCATTTCCTTGTGCTGTTCACTACTTTCCAACAAAACTCTGGTGTATTCCTGCATTGCTAAGTTATAAGTGGAACACAGAGGCATAGAAAAGAGCCACGTTGTCCTTTGGATGTCTGTAAATCCACTTCCGCGTGTCAGTCCGCCTCTGCTTTTCAGGGAACGCATTAGTACTTGTTCTATCACCAGGTCTGTGCCGAGTCCGGCCCATAATCTGTCGCTTCTTCTTACCACAAACTTACCTTCCTGGAACATTTTGTTAACGGCTGGATTTTCAGAAGGCAAACTTAACATTTTCTGCAGGTACAGGTATATCGATTTCAGGTAATTGTGATGTCCGGCTGCTGCAATTATGGGGATGGTCTCCAGCATAGCTTGCAAGTGCAAATCCCACGAGCTGGTTCTGTCTGCTGTTATCAAGGAACGTGCAATGTTGATCATTCGCTGATATTCCAACCAGAGTTGACTTGTTTGCGAAGTAGATTGTAGGTCAGTTTTCTTCGCATCCAAAGTGGTAGCAATCTGAGACAATGTATTCGAAGATTCCACATCCTCAACTGATTGTTTGGCGGTCATAACATCGTCGAGCAGGTCACAAGCTTCCTTATGGAGGTCATGAGGAGTTCCATCTTCATTACGAGGGAAAACGTCTGCGACTAGTAAGGTACTAAGAGCTGCATCTACTATCATATGACCACGTATCGCTCTTGAAACAGCTTTTCCAGACATCATGTGTTGCACGGCATTTGGTCCGTATATTTCTTGAAGTACTTCAGACAATCCTGAACCATTCATAAGAGTACCGACTGCTCCCAAAAGATTCATCAGAGTGTGAAATGATCCCAGCATTAAAACAATGTCCTGCAGGTCTCTCTGTTCATTGATGATTGGGAAGCTTTCCAGAACAAAGGCTGATCAAAGGTAATAATGCATGGGACTTTTTGATCGCGTGCTATCTTGCTCAAATATAGTAATGTCGAAAATATGCAGGTCATGTCAGTTGGCGACATATCTATGATGGGAAGGAACGTGATCGACGCCACACCTGGATGTGAGACACTTGATCCACCGTGAATTGCCTGCATTGTTCTGGACCAACTTGGACCTGATCTTTCTGCTGAAGGTATCTGCCAGAGAAGACTAAGTCGACTTATGGTGGCAGTGGGTACTGGAAGTTCGCGGAATGAGATGTCCCTCAACATGCTTCTCGCGTGTCTATATTCCCTAATGTCAACGGTTGCAATCTTCTTAATGTCATTGTCACCAACATTACGCCTGTGAATAGAAGGGTGGATCTTGATCTTCGGAGTTATTGCGGCAATCATACCCATTCCATGAAAGGTATTCTTCCCATCCAAAGTGCAGACATCATGATCGACGTTATCTGCTGCTAGAAGGACTGCAGTGTTTTCATCAACAGTAAAAGAGCCAGACCCACTTGCCAGCGCCGCGTTTCTTTCGAATCTTGTTACTTCTGCATACGACGAACAGTAACCCAGCTGATGGAGAACGTCAATAAGGTACCTTGACCTAAAGTTGTGGTGTAGCTGAACCGACAAACTGATCTGTAGTGGACATATTAATCCTCTAGGACGGGTTGCTTGCATAATGCTCTGCCCAATTGCACCTATTTTTCTTGAAGCATCCTGTCCCGCAAATGCTTTTGATAATAGCAATTTCAGACTGTTGGGAATGTAATCAAGAGCACTTTCTGCAGTGATGTCATTTGGAGATGGATACACATCTTTTCTAGGCGAGTCGACAGACTTGATATTACTTCTGATTATTTTTGCAGCAGCTTCTACTAGGTAAATCTTCTGTAGCTCTATATCTATATCACATTCTTTCGACTTTTTGTGATAATCTATAAGAATTTCATTAGCTGTCTCTCGTAGTGTTACTACATCTGCCTTCCCACTTTCACCTGATATTATGATCTTGTCTCCGTAACATTCTAAAAGCTTTCTCTTCATGTGCCTGCGTTCGTAGACAGAGCTCTGACTTCCTTGAAGATATTCCTCCATTTTGGAAATTAGGTCTCCAATCAACAGTTGTTCATCATCATTCTCTTCCAGGTAAGCACAGGTCTGAAGGAATGCTTGGTGTTGCTCTTCATTAGTTGGTCTCCCTTTCTTCGAATCATGATCGTCGGAGGAGTATGCGCGAGGAATGTTTTTTCCACTTCGAAAATTTACGCTGCAGGTGTGATGGTAGACACAATCTGCAGCAGGAAGATCACGAAGATAATACTCCAGACGGCCTTTTACATTAAACGACCATTCATCGCAGCGGCTTTCACAGCACCTTTTTATGGTTTCGGAGAACTCTGTAGTTCTTATTTTGACATGCTCTGATTCTGGTTTGTGTTTGGAAAAAAAGTCCACAAAGGTATCACAAAACAAACAGTGAGTAGCACTGGAAAATGCGTATTCATGAAAACGAGCACTTTTCCTTGGTATTGCCTCGGCTGCGGTCTGTCGCTTCTTTATTTCAATGGTCTTTTTATCCGTAAACCTTTTCCTACATACAACGTGAACACTTATTCCAGCTGTTGCAACAACATCGCTTCCACGGCTGCGGCTGGATGCATTTATACCATCTGCTCCTTTTTGCGAGATGTGAACCACTTCCCGTCCGCTGTCCAATTTCTCCTTACAAATCACGCACAATTCTTCATGGGTCTGCATTCTTCAAGGCGGACGCACACCGAGTCAGCCGTACACCGAGTCAGTCTGAAACAGAAAACACAAATTAATAAACTGTGTTGCAGTATTTAAAAGGAGTACATAATAACAGTTTTAAAGAAAATGACAAGCACAAATACGCAGATTTGATAGTGGATAGTAGGAATTAAAGAGTTGTATATAATATAAGTTTAAAGATGTAGCAATGTCCATTCTCACATACACTCCATACAGTATATTTTATTTACATTACGTGACGTCATAGTTTAATACTAGCCGCCTAATACAATTTTTAGTGTCATATAGGTTAATTTAGAAACGAAAATGTGTTTTAAAACATTTTACTGATCAAGAAAAACGTCATAACTCTCTCTACAAAGCGAAATTAAAATTTATTGCATTTCGTAGGAAACTGCCAGTCCGCCATTTTGAATTTCATTTTTGGGGGTGTTCCCGGGGTCCAATTTTGTCGGATTTTGGATATGTTATTCTGCAATGGTTCCTGAGCTGGAAACAGTTTAGAAAGCTTCTGAAGCAATTTTGCCCAGGTTGAAGCTATTTTTGCTCTAGATTGCCTGGACTATATATATTGTTTTGAAATAAAAATTATACGAGTGAACTAAAACTCCGATTTAAAAGTGAAGTGTTTCCATTCATCCCTTCGGGAAAACACTTGGTAGAAACTGTTTGTTGATACACGGATGCTTCTGGCTAAGGCCGAGCTTACCCAACGAGGACCACCTTCGTTGGATTGTCCAAAGTGCATTCACCTTAAAAAGTCGCAAGCGGGCAGTGGCTCGCGAAAGTGCGTGACATATATATTAAGGTGGAGTGAAAATATCATTTTTGGATTTTTAATTTACTTGTGTGTGGAAAAGTTGCCAATGGGCTTTAGAAACAAGCATGTGAAATTATAATACAATTGAAGTATTGCTTGATTGACCACCAGCGATTTTAATATATGGCATATTTCATGTTTTAACGATCGCTTTGCCCATCAGGAGTCATCCAAGATGCTGGTCTTTCATCCATGTTTATGCAAATAATTAACAGCTTAGTTTGCTGTAGACTGTGTTATTGCATACTTGAGGTTGACATTTAAGATTACAACATGTGTGGAATGTAAATTAATGGCAATTACAGAGGGTGGCCAAATTATTAGAGCTGATGTGAGTAAGTGAGATAAGAAAGAGTTTAGTTAACCATACATTGATTTAATGCTAGTTTCAGTGATGGTAGTGATTTGGTGCGATAACATATGCAGTCCGTGAGTCAGAGGGGATGGGAGATTGGGAGTGGGGGGGGAGAGTGAGTAATATGCAAAGCGCGGCTGCTCCGCCAAGCTCAGTGCACATGTGGCAGTGAGAATTGAAGGTTATTTGTGCTGTTATCATCATTTTTTCGTTAAACTTGATATTAAAAGTAAGTTAATTACATATTGATATCTGTTTATAGGTGTTTGACAAGTGAGTGTGACAGTATTAATTTGATATTTCTTTTTCTTGCAGAAATTCTTTAATAGTCTTACATTGCTTACAATTTATAATAATTGTTGTTTTTTTTCAGAATGGAAATTATTACGAGGGAGAAGGCGGCATGTGTGATTTTTGGCGCGCCACGCGAGATACCCACAAATGTTCTTCCCACCTACGCTGATGTTATGAAGGCTTACATCCATACAAGACAACAGCTGACAACGAAGAATAACAAATATCCACCGTTCGCCGAAGTATCAAAAAAAGTTTGCGTTGATGTTGAACTTGTTTGGGAGAAAGCGTCTCTTCCGACCGTGACGCACGGACGAGTGATTGAAACGCTCAGACCGTACAACGAGAAATACAAGAAAATCTTGAAACCATACAAGGCTCGGAAGGACAACGACAACTACAAGCAACAACTTGAACAGTTCAGAGAAGACGCAGATAAACTCTTCGACATTAGCAAATGCAAATGTGTAGATTTCGTCATGAGCTGTAAGTGCGAAAGAGCGGACAAAGTACCACTCAAAGAAAGAAAGTTTCTAGAGGACCAGAGAGGAGCCAGAAAGATGATTATAGGAGGCATCGATTTGGTGGAAACAACAAAGCTACAGAAGAAAATATCCAGGAAAGTCTGTGAATCGAGAAGACACAGCATTCACCAAGAACAATCGAAGCAGCAATGCAATTCTGGAAGCTACAACGAGGAAGACAAGGACGACGACACCGACAACAGCGACGAAGAATACACCCTATCTAAGTCACACTGTAAACCTGATCTATCGACACTGGAGAGTAAACGTCAAAGAATGACGATGACTGTACGATTACCATGTTTGGCTAAAGCGTGCGATAGAACGGGCGTCTCAGATCGAGCAGCAGCCGTTATTGCCTCATCCGTGCTACAAGACATTGGAATTGTGTCTACAATGACACCTCCAAAGTCATTGATCGTAGTAAAATTCGCCGAGAAAGAAGAACTCGTCAAGAACTGACAAAACTAGACAGCAGTATGACAGACTTGCCTGGATTGTACTTCGACGGTCGAAAGGATAGAACGATGAAAAATGTACGAGACGCCGCAAGACATGGCCACCGGGACAGAGATACAGAAGAGCACGTCAGCATTATTTGTGAACCAGGTTCATCGTACTTTGGCCACGTGACGCCGTCAAGTGGATCAAGCAAGGCGATTTCCAAAGTAATCTTTGAATGCTTGGCTGCGCGAAGTGGGATCTCGACAGTGTGAAAGTCGTCGGATGCGACGGAACCGCTGTCAACACTGGACATAATGGCGGAGTTATTCGGCAGCTTGAGGAATTACTACAAAAACCGCTGCAATGGCTCGTGTGCTTATTACATGCTAACGAGCTCCCCCTGCGACACCTGTTTCAGCATTTAGATGGAGCAACTACAGGACCTAAGTGCTTCTCAGGACCGATAGGGAAATCTCTCACAGTATGCACGGAACTCCATATAACATCGTATGAACCTATATCTCCATTACAGCCACTGCCGCATGTTGACGTGAAGGACCTGAGCACTGACCAACAGTACCTGTGGCAGATGTGTCAAGCTGTCAGTGAAGGACACTGTCCCTGTGATCTAGCATTGCGAAAAACCGGGACCATTGAACCACTCGCGATGGTTGACAACTGCCAACAGAATCCTCCGCCTCTATGTTGGCCTCGATGCACCATCCAACAACATCAAAACTCTTGTCACATTCATCATCCGGATCTACGCCCCAACATGGTTCGCCATCAAGACGCAGCCATCATGCAAAGATGGAGCCAAACATCTGCACGGGATGATGGTGAGAACACGGTACCTCAGCTCCTCTCTAAAGAAAGTCGTCGACCCGGTGATTCGGCGAAACGGCTTCTGCGGACACCCCGAGAACGTGCTATTAGCCATGATCACAGATGAGCGACCACATATAAGGGAACTCGGACTCAGAAGAATCATGAAGGCAAGATCACATGTGTCTGCAAACAAAATCCGCAGGTTTCGAGTGCCACCGCTCAACCTCGACGCGACCGAATACCAGGACATGGTCGATTGGCAGACTTTGACCGTGACGGAGCCTCCTGTTACGATGGATATGACGGACAACGAATTGAACGACATGATATCTGCTCAAATTTCACCAAGTGTCCTCTTCCCTCGCTTCCCTTGTCACACACAGGCGGTGGAAAGATGCGTGAACCTAGTTACCGAAGCTTCAGCCGCTGTGTGTGGCGAGACGTCCCGCCATGGATTTATTCGGGCTCGCGTCGCTTCTCGGCAGCTTATGCCGAAACTTGAGTCTAAACGTGACTATCAATTCTGAATTAACCATGCATGCATAACTCAGACTCTATCGTTAGCATAATAGTGTGCCAAATAACTAAAAATATATAGTCTGATGTTTACTCGTATTTTAGGTATTTTTGTGTAAAATCGTATATTATTGTAAACTTATAACGTCTGGTGGTCGATCAAAAGATTGTCTGATTTTAATAAACTTTTTTGCATATTGTTCTATTAGTCCATTGGCAACTTTTAAAACCTCAAGTAAGTTAAAATTCACCAAAAAACCTTTTTGGGCCATTTTCACTCCACCCTAATATATATATATATATATATATATATATATATTATATATATATAATATATATATATAATATATATATATACTATATATATATATATATATATATATATATATATTATATATATATATATATATATGCGGAAAGTTCAGATTAGAAGATCGTTTATTTCATGTAATTAAATTTTTGTTGTGGAAAGATAAGAAAAGCTTTGGTCAGCATGGGCTTAATTGGAGCAGAGAGAGAGAGAGAGAGAGAGAGAGAGAGAGAGAGAGAGAGAAAGAAAGGAAATCCGTTTATACCCCAGCATTTAAGTTTTTTTGTAGAAAAACAGCGATTAGTGGAGATAGTCACTAAACAATGGGTCATTTGCTGAAGAAGATTTAATCTTTATGATCTGGACATAATCTCCTGCGAAAAGATTATTTATTGGATTTTTAATTCGAAATTTTCTACCACTTCCGACAAACTCGAAATTTTCAGAACGACGATTAATATAAATATTTATATATTATTTGCCATAAATGTTTATGTCCTATTGTTCAGCTTTTCGTTAGGCGAGCATTTGAAAATTTTTAGGTAATAAAAAATGTATATTTATATATATATATTTATATATACAGTATATATATAGATATATATATGTATATATATATACAGGCCCGGATTTAGCTATAGGCGAACTAGGCGATCGCCTAGGGCCTCACGCCAAAGGGGGGCCTCGCTCAAGCCGTTTTGCGCGTTCTGTTCAAGTGATATTAATGATTTAGAACTCTATGAAGAACTTAAAGAACTTTGCAGGTTTATACCTGAGAAAACAGATCTCGGAAATGCCCTTGTTTATATAGTGTAAAAACAACTAAGTGAGATTTATCCTAATGTTTATGTTGCACTTCGAATAGTATTAACCATCCCAGTTACTGTTGCTTCGGCTGAAAGAAGTTTCTCGCGTCTCAAACTTATTAAAACATATTTGCGTTCCACCATGTCTCAAGCGAGATTGCAATCATTAGCTATGTTATCAATAGAAAGCGATATAACAAATTCATTAGATTATTCTCAATTAATTGAAGAGTTTAGCTCGAAGAAAAGTAGAAAAGCATTGCTGTAATATTCAAGGAGCATCTGAACCAAATATTAAAGCATTAATATTTAGCCTGATAAGTCGATCGCTCACTATTATAAAAAATGAAATGTCAACATCTCTTATACATCACATATGAAAAACGTTTGTATACTAGTGATGGATCGAGTGGTCGGTTATTCACAACCGCGGTTGCGGTTGTGTTTGCGGTTGTCGAATTTTTTCCAACCGCGGTTGCGGTTGCGGTTATCATATACTAGGAAAAATGCGTAATTATTAACTGGATTTAGCCACTATAGTGCGATTTAGCCACACTTGTTACATAATATATACTAAATAGTATTTATTTAGTAAATACCTTATGTTGAACACAAGTTTTGCAATACACCGCTACCGCTATTTGTGTTGCAAAACTTGTGTTCAACATAAGGTATTTACTAAATAAATACTATTTAAATGAAGTCTATTCTAAACTTATATAGCTATTATGAAAGAATAGGTCAAATTAATTAAAACCATATTTTGCACTAAGTGTGTTACCAGGATGAGGGACGAGGACCCATCGCACTGTTCATCCCACCTACCACTTTCCCCAGCCTCCACCCATTGGAAAGTTACAACCGCAACCGCACTTATGGAACGGCGGTTGCGGTTACGGTTGCGGTTGTGAATTTTTGTGCGGTTGTAGTGCGGTTGCGGTTGCGGTTGCGGTTATTCGATCCATCACTATTGTATACTATGGAAAGTCATTACCTATAATATTATATAAATCTTAGAAATCATTTTCTTATATTTTCGATACAAATCTTGATTCATATTATAATTTACACTTATTTGTATGGTTTATTTATATTTCTTATACAATTTCCATGCGTGATTATTTTGGTTTGGTTTAATTTTTAAGTGCTGGCATAGTTCTGTCTATGCGGGATTCTAATATTGCTGGTATAGTACCGATAATTAAGTCCATATTTTCATATATATAGGCCTAGGGCCTCGCAATTTCTAGATCTGCCTAGGGCCTCGCAACTTCTAGATCCGGCCCTGTGTATATATATATATATATATATATGCAAAAAAAAAAATTTTTTATAGGTGTGCTGATTGTTGTGGTTCATTTTTTCTTCTTTCAGCAACTCCGTGTGATGTTTTGTATGGCTTAAAGTCAACAATATTTGTTAAAGACTAATTTATACTGGATCAAATTCGGGCTCATTATCGGATTGCTGCTGTTTATTTTTTCAGGACAAATCCGTGTGATGTTTTGTATGGATAGCCTGCGTATATTTCGCCGCTTGTATAGGAATGTATATTTATTTTCAATATATTTTGTGAAATTGGATTCAATAATTTGTATAAATAAAGAGTGATGTGGTGGTGTTTTATTTAATTCTTTCGGTTGTATATGAAAACGTTATTATTATTATTTAATTATACCAAATGGCTTGTTAGGCCTTCTCGGTCAGTTGGCGGGTTAATCCAGGGCGTGCCAGATGTTCCCATTCTTGGAGAAGCGCGAAACGATTTGATTTTCGATCTTGTATTCGAGAGAGAGAGAGAGAGAGAGAGAGAGAGAGAGAGAAAGAGGGAGAGAGGGAGAGAGAGAGAGAGAGAGGGAGAGAGAGGACGGGAGAGTTCAAGTTGGAAATCAGAGATTTGCTAATAAAACCAGGATTTATCTTGGAACAAAATCTATAACAATTTTCTATAAGTACAATCCATGCTTAGTGTCCAAAACTTTAAAATTTGTTAAGAAAGGTGGGTCCCTTCATTTTGCCTGACCCCTCATAGCATAACAATCATTCCTTATTTACCATTTTTCTTTGCGCTTTTTATATTTTAAAGTATTAAAGCGCTCAAACGTACAATGGCGTTGGATCCTCTCAAATGCGGCGCTAGCTTGTTCGGAGGAATGCAATAAGTGTACGGTAACGCATTTTTAGGTAATAAAAATTGCATATATATATATATATATATATATACTAGGTCATCCCATAAGTAATGCGGCATTTTTTAATTTTTTTTTTCCATTTTTATCATTATTTTACGGCTAGAAATCAAACAACTCTGAAGTTATTTATATTTAAATAAATATTTATTTAAATATAAATAACTTCAGAGTTGTTTGATTTCTATCCGTAAAATAATGATAAAAATGGAAAAAAAAAATTAAAAAATGCCGCATTACTTATGGGATGACCTAATATATATATATATATATATATATATATATATATAAATATATCAGCAAATTACAGATGAAAAAGACCGTAATATTGGACTTAAGTCAGGCGGAGCGTGAGATAATTAATGTAGTTTGACGTTTACACGAATTTTTAGATTAACTTTTTTCCAGAAATTTACATATATAGGCTCGCCCTTGCTTTCCGCACATATCGTTCGAACCATTACATTCCACCTTAGACCCACTTTTAAACAGGGAGGTGCTTACACGAATTTTTAGATGAACTTTTTTCCGCAAATTTACATATATAGGCTCGCCTTTGCTTTCCGTACGAATTGTTCATTCTGGTGAAGCCTACACTCCACCTTAGACCCACTTTTAAACGGGGAAGTGCTTACACGAATTTTAGATGAACTTTTTTTCGGAAATTTACATAAATCGGCTCTCCTTTTCTCTCCGTTCGAATTGTTCGAATCTTTACACTCCACTTTAGACCCACTTTTAAACGGGGAAGTGTGTATATATATATATATATGAGAGAGAGAGATCAACATAAACAACATGATCGAGTGTTGCAATAACGGGGTCCTGCCCCTACGAATCGTGGAAGGACATGCCGGGTCTCGACCCCGCCTCCACCTTAGGCATACTTTTAAACGGGGAAGTGTATATATATGAGAGAGAGAAATGAACAACATGATCGAGTGTTGGTATAACGGGGTCCTGCCCCTACGAACCGTGGAAGGATGCACCGAAGATAAATATAACGGTGTGTGTATATATATATATATATATATATATATATATATATATATATATATGAGAAAAGTTCAGAATGGGAGGGCTTTATAGCCCCGTAATGATTATTATTACTTTTTTTTTTCTGATGATGCCTGGGGAGCACTGGCTGATGATGCCCGGAGGCACTGGCTGATGATGCCCCGAGGCACTGGCTGATAATGTCTGGGGCACTGGCTGATTAAACCAACTGACTGATGTTGCCCGGAGGCGCTGGCTAATTAAGCTAACTGGCTGATAATGCCTGGAGGCACTGGCTGATGGTGCCTGAAGGCACTGGCTGATTAAGCCAACTGGCTGACTTGGGGTCCTATAAGACAACGGCGGCTCGGGAACACCTCTCCTCCTCTCTCCTCTCTCTTAGGTTAGGTATAACCCTTTTGGGGGTTCATTGCAGCTTGGCAGATAACTCCAAGTTGCATACCCCCCAGCGGGGTTCATTGCAGCTTGGAGGATAACTCCGCCTCCAAGTTGCATAACCCCTTGTTGCAACCCCATTTTGGGGGTGCCTTGCAACAGGGGTGGGGGGCACTATGGGGGTGGGGTGGCGCTCTTGCAACATTATGCAACATTTGCAATTGCATTGCACTCTACCTTTTTGCGGGCATACTACTCGCATTCCCTCGGCTCTCTGATATTGTTTCTACTTTTGGAAATTATTGCCGATAAATTTATTGTTGAAAAGTTCTGAAGTTTATATACTTGCGGTTATATTCACATTGTTATAGTTAAGTAAATGAATATTAGTGATTTTTAGCGATTTTGAAGATTTCATAGCGTGCCGGCTTAATTTAATTTAAACTTGTGACGGTTATAAACATTAACCCCTTAACTTGCACGAAGCCATTGCAGAGAGCGTCGTGTATAGGTGTGGGGTTAATCGGTGGTATACTGATTTTAAAGATTACAACGGCGGTCCTGTGGCGATTACCGAGATCGGGGTAGGCTTACAACTGACGAAGGCCGAACCTATACTAACATTGAAGACGTTAGTAAGTGGAAAGGTGAGGTTAGGAACCTAGTTTCTAGTAGGTAGCTTATCGGGAAGGTTAAATGGAGTTGAGGAAGGGGTTAAGGTTGGTCCGGGATTAGTAGACGGGGAGGGATTTAGAGTAGTTAAGTGTGCAGCTAAGCCACGTACGTTAGGTGATAGGAATCCCCCTGCTATCGAGGTTTCGAATCCTTTCGCCCAGTTGGAGAGGGATGTGAACGAGGGGAAAACGATTTTAATTGGGGACTCATTAGTGCGTCATATGGATAAGAGTTCGTTGAACGGAATCTAACCAAGAGGTGGAGGTTCTGTCTACCAGGGGCCAGGGTTGACAGAATTAGAGACGAAGTAGATACGATTGATGGTGCCTCATGTCACTCGATGTTGGTGACGATGGTAGGGGGCAACGACTCGTATAGGCCCGATACGAGAGTGGAGTGCCTCACCTTTTGGAGAGATACAAGGGGTTAATTAGGCCCCTGAAGACAAGGTCAGAGAGGTCTCTAGTTCTAGGTACCGTATTACCCCCTAGGCACGGTTTAAATTTTAGGATTACGTCAAAAACATTTATTTTTGAACACTAAACTAGAAGAGATTTGTGCTCAGGAAAATGTACACTTCGTAAAGCTGTAGTCAGAATTCAGTAATCCTAGCTTTTTTATAAAAGATGGGGGGTGCATTTCAGTGAAATAGGGAATGATAGGCTAGGTAGGTTAATCAATGAGAACATTCGAAAGCTGTATAAGTCGAAGCCCTCTTTAAACGTTGTGGGTCCGGGAAAAGCCGGCCCGATGTGAAAATAGTTTAAAACGCCGATCCGTGGTAAAAAATAATTTACTCTAAACGTCTTTTATTGTAACGTGCGTAGTATTAGAAATAAATTAAACGAATTTAAGGCGATAATTTATTCCGGGAACTAAGACATAGTTGCTATAACCGAAACGTGGTTAAACACCGTAACTCGGGACTTGTTGGGAACTTGGGAGAACTTGATATAGCGTGTTTTAAAGTTTTTACTAATGATAGGTTACGTAGGATTGGTGGCGGCGTTTCGTTGTACAATCGTAATTCCCTTAAGGCTATCGAAATTAAGATAGATTTTCCGGCAGCAATTAATGCGATATGCGTTGAAGTTAGGGTGCGTAGTATTAGCTTTAATTTCGTTGTTGTTTATAGACCTCCCGTTCAACCCCTTTATACCGATACTAGATTTTACACAGTTCTTAGTAACCTTATTAATAATCGGGATAGTATAGTTGTTGGAGACTTTAACTACCCTAACGTTAATTACGAGACTTTTACTAGTAATGATGAGGGTTTGAGACTGATTGTTCATGGAAAATAATTTTGTACGACACATGGTTATCGAACCAACGCGCGGTGACAATATTTTAGACGTGGTGATGACGAACGACGAAAATATAGTCGAAGGTTTGGAAGTAGGTGAGAGTTTGGGATGTAGTGATCACCAAATTATTAGGTTTAAGCTATTGATAGAAAACAGTAAGGATAGTAACGTAATAGAAGTCCCTGATTTTCGTAGGGCTAATTTTGATAGTTTTGTGGATTGGATGAGAGTAGTGGATTGGGATAATTTATTTATGGGTAATGACAAATTTTCATTAGGAGGCGTTTAAAGAAATTTTTTTGAATATCGAAAAGGAGTTTATTCCTCTTAGGCCCAGGAGCGCTAGAAATCATAGTAGGCTGTAGTGGTGGACTAGGGAAATAGGCGAGTTCATAAACGAGCGTAAGAACGTACAGACTTAATAAGCGCAATGGCAAGGTAGCTAACTTTAATAGATATATCGAGTTTAGACGTCGGGTTAAAAGATCTGTTAGGAATGCTAAGCGCAATTTTGAGATACTTGTAGCTTCGGATAGTAAACCTAATCCGAAAAAGTTTTTTGATTACGTCAAGCCGATAAAAGATAATATAGGCCCTCTAGTGGACGCTAACGGCGCTTTGGCTTCCGACGCTCAGGTAATGGCAGGTATTTTTAACAACTTTTTGGCGACAGTTTTTACCGTAGAAGACGTAAATAATGTCCCCGACGTGGACAATATCGTTCCATTTAGTAGCGAGACTATTTTGAATGAAATAACTGTTTACGAGGGTGAGAGTGCGCATTATATCGATAAGCCGATAAGCTAAAAGTTAGCAAGGCTCCATCCAGGCCCTGACGCGCTTTATCCTGACATTTGAAAGATTTGAAAGACGTTATTGTAGGCCACTTAACAAAAATTTTTAATAAGTCACTGGAAGCGGGGATTATTCCTGAAGACTTCAAATTAGCTAACGTTACGCCCATTTTTAAAAAAGGCGACCGCAAAGTAGCTAGCAATTTATAAGCCTATTAGCTTAACGTCAATTGTCGGTAAACTTTAGGAATCCGAAGTTAGGGATCGTATCCTCGATCACTTAGAAAGTCGCGATTTGATTAATAGTAGTCAGCATGGGTTACGTCGCCAAAGATCTTAACTAATTTGTTAGTTTTATAACGAAATAGTGCGTGAATACGATAGGCATAGAGCGGCTGACGTTATTTACTTAGACTTTAAACAAGCGTTCGATACAGTTCCGCATAGAAGATTAATTACGAAGGTTAAAGCGCACGGTATACGCGGTCAGGTAGCTAGGTAGCTAAGTGGTTTGAGGAATGACTTCTTGAATCATGCCAGAAAACAGGGTCGTTGTTAATGGTAGGGAATCGGGGTGGTTGGATGTAGGTAGCGGTGTCCTTCAGGGTTCAGTGTTAGGCCCATTACTATTCGTAATCTACATTAACGACATAGATGTAGATTTGACCAGTAGCGTGTCAAAATTCGCGGGCGATATTAAAATAGGCAGTAAAGTTTTTAACGTGGACGATAGAAATAGGCTCCAAGACGATGTAAGTAGGATTATGGAGTGGACGGATAAGTGGCAGATGCAATTTAACGTAGACAAATGTAAAGTTTTGCATATAGGGTCTCGTAGCAACAGTTACACGTACACGATGGATGGTAGACAGTTAGCGATCTTTGACGAGGAAGTAAATTTAGGCGTACGCGTATCTAAGGATTTAAAAGTTAGGAACCAGTGCCTGGGGTCTTGTGCAAAAGCTAGTAAGATGTTAGGCTTCATAGCGCGTAATTTCGAATTTAAATCGAAGAATATTACATTACCCCTTTACAAGTTCCTAGTCAGGCCTCACTTAGAATATGCCGTTCAGTTTTGGTGCCCGTATTTCCGTGAAGACATTGATAGGCTGGAAAGGGTTCAGCGACGCGCCACGAAACTAATTCTGTCACTACACAACAAGTCTTACGAAGATAGGATTAAGGAGTTAGACTTGCATTCACTCGTTCATTAAAGGGGTAGCTTATGGAGGTTTTCAAAATCGTTATAAAATCGATAACGTAATTTTTGGTGCTCTTCCAATATGTGCTCTACCGCGAAATTTACATTCCAATACGTGATCTACCTTAGATTATTCGGATTAGCAGCAGGTACGTTAGTTAGCCTTATAAGGCTAACTAACGAAAATATCACGACTTAACCTAACCAATCGTCAAGGGCGTATAGTTGACCTAACGATTGGTTAGGTTAAGTCATGATATTTTCGTTAGTTAGCCTTATAAGGCTAGTTTCACGGTAGAGCACGTATTGGAATATGGTAGATCACAGTTTCGCGGTAGAGCACATATTGGAAGAGCACCTAATTTTTGACAAATTTTTAATTTTCGATAATAGCAATACTCGTAATAACGAATTTAAATTACGTGGCTGATGTTTCATTACTAACATCACTAAAAACTTTTTTACGTTTAAAGTAACTGATAAATGGAATAATCTTCCCGCATCCGTCGTGAACTCTACCATCGTCAATGTTTAAAAACCGTTTCGATAGGCATTTTAAAAATATTAACGTCGTTTAAAATAATAAAACAAGTGGCAACAGGAGCTATGGGCGTAATAGTCGAGGTTTGAGTCTGTTGACGATTAATGCCAGCTTGTGACTCGCCAGCGTGTGATATGCCAGCAATAAAATTATATTAAAAAAAAAATTAGACTAACACGAACTTAGATGTAGCTCTTCGCGTAAACTAACCCACTTTTTGTTATACTCTTTATACTTTTTTTTTTGTTCTTATCTTATCTTCTCTTTACTTGCATGTCTGTAGTTTCGCCCTACCTGTGGCCACCTTGTCGTGGTGGGTGTGCTCCCGTGTTGACCCAGTGGGCTACGTCGGTGGGGACTTATCCCCGGAAGGGTCACCTATGCCAGACAGGCTACTGGAGAGACAGGTTAAGTACCACTAAAGTCTTTGGCTCCCAGTACGCGTCTCCAGTGCTGTCCTCCGGAGGTGACGCCCTTAGGGCGTTACTGTTTTGGATGGTTGGGTGTCCGGGCCGGTGGGATTGGGGGTCTGGAGTCTTTGCATCACGGAGCCCCGTTTTTAAACCGACGGTTTTTCCCCTGGGGACGAGGTACCCCGCTCCCCTGCGATTTGCGCTCGGCCTCCCTTTCTCACCGGTAGGCAGTTTCTTGCGTCCCCTGGGTCCGTGTTGCACAAGATTAATAACGTATGGAAGCTACTCCTTCTTGTCCTAGGACTCGGGTGGTGGGCAACCAGGCCCTCGAGTCCTCTACCACTGGAAGACCACGTCTTGAGGAGGTCGCCCCTCCTCCATCAGCGGAACACTTGCACTCTCATCTTCCGTTACCAACCCCAGCCTGTACCTTGAATAGGCCCTTGGACATACACCCTCTGGAGCAGGGTTCTCGCCCCTGCCCACCTCAGCCGCCTTCGGGCAAGTCAGGTTCCGCCCAAGACTTGCCTTCAAAACCCGTCTTCTTACTTTCCCCGTATGGCCCGCTCACCCGCCGTCGCCCCGCCTCCAAACGGAGAGAGCCTCGTGAAGGACAGGGAAGTCGGCATTCACGTCCATCCTATCGACCATTGGATATCCCAGTCCACTTCGATTCTATAGCCTCCCTATCCTTTCCAAGTATCCACAAATTCCTAGTGATCCGGCCTACCTCTGGGCCCCTTCCGACCAGCTCTGAACGGACGTTTCAGGCGATCCGAGTCCGCGGCAACTCCAGCCGCTATGATGTGCGACCACAGAGGGATGGCTCCCTCCTCATAAAATCACGCTCAGACACAGAAACGAAAGCCCTACTCTCTCTCTCTGAGGTCCTTGGATGTTTGGTGTCGGTCTCCCCACACCCTCGCCTGAACCAGAGTCAGGGCACTATTTACGCCACCCGCCTATTATCGATCACAGTGAACGAGCTCTTGGAGGACCTCGCACCCCAGGGTGTCACTAAGATCCGTCGCCTCACATTCCGACAGGGAGGCACCCCCTCCCCCACCCTGCACCTACTTCTTACCTTCAATACCTTAGTCCCTCCCGACCGTATTGTATGGGGTATGGGAGATCGCACGTCATGCGAGTTTACTCTCCGCCCATACATCCTAGACCTGACCCGTTGCTTTAACTGCAACAAGTTTGGACACGTTAGCTCAGTTTGCCGGCAGCCGCACCAACTGTGTGTTCGTTGCGGACAAATCGCTCACCCAGACAAATGCCCCAACACACCCAAATGCCCCAATTGTGAAGGCGTACACCCCTCTTCATCCCGCGAATGCCTGTTCTTCAGGTTCGAAAAGGAGGTCCGAGGCCTGCAGGAAGCGGACTTCCTTAGCCTCCGAGATGCGCGAGACAGGGTGCTAAGTCGGGAGGTGAGGCCGGGGGTAGCTTACGCCGCTGCCCTCGGCTCTGTCGTCTCGGCACGCCACCCTGGTCTGCCGCTCAAACCCCCCTTGACCAATGCTCCACATCCCTCCCAAAGGGAGTCCTCGCAGGACCCGACGACCTCCTCTACCCCCACCATCCCTTCTCTTCACGCACCTCACCTGCCACAGATTCCCCAGAAATCTGGGACCAGGACACCCAGGCCCCATCCACCTCGAACCCTGCCCGCCCAGCACTCTCTGCACACATCCGAACCTAACGCCCAGAGCAAGCCGACGAGGCGGAGACGCCGGAGTGAGTTGCCAGACCCTCCGGCCTTTCAACATGTCTCTCCCTCTTCCCCTAGAGGGAAGAGGGATCCCGAGGATCCAGTAGATGCGGCTCTGGCGCAGCTACATGGTGTGGCCGAGGGGAGCTCGGCCGCGCCCATGAGTCTTATGGATCTGCCCTTACCTCCTGGTGCCATTTTTTCCACCCCTCCACGAGAATACTCTGGTTCATCTCCTTCCACCCCCACAGTACCTGCCCCCCAATATCACCGGCCCCCTCCCTGTTAGCCACCCTGAGCACGTCCTCCTTTCCACCTGCCTGGTCCTTCTGGTACCCCCTATCGCCACCCAGGGTCTGCCGTGAGACCCCAGACAGGCGGGGAGGTGCCACTTTGGAAAATAAAGTGCCCCCTCCTGGCCCGAACACAGAAGCCCACCAAGAAACGTCTCACCTTCTGAGCCCACGACGTTATCCTAGCTGCCGTGATCCACGCCTTCGGTCTCGCTCGGCCGACTCGACCCCGCAATCTTCGCGGAGGTCGACTGGCCGACCGATTTCTTCTCTGGTGAACGGCAGATAGCCAGCCATGCTCCTGACCCATCCTTCGCCTTCGCGAACCCCAGATCTCCCTTCGCACTCCAACCTCATAGCACCTACACCTTTACCCATTCCCCATCATCAAATAATGGATCCCCCGAAAACTACAATAGTACACTGAAACTGCAGAGGAATATTCGCGAACTACGAAGGCCTTAATTCCTTGATTACCATTTCGCGTCCGGTGTGTGACTGTCTCCAGGAGCTAATCCTGGGAACCAGGTTCATGCCTTGCCCTACTGGATATTCCTACATCACCACCCCGTCTCCTACCTGCACTCGAAGGGGGGCTGCTATTTTCATACACCACGCAGTCCCCTTCCACAATCTCTCTATCCGATCCCCGTTACAGGTGATTGCTACCCAGTTCTCCCTGGATAGACAGTACACCGTCTGTTCAATATACCTCCCTCCCGACACTCAAGTCTCTCGCGATGACCTGATGAAGGTGGTAAAACAACTCCCCAGGCCGTTTCTATTACTGGGCGATTTCAATAGTGGCCATCCCTTGTGGGGAGACACACACTCCACCTATATGGCCCCGACCCTGATTACTATCATCACCGAGCACTCCTTCGAGTGCCTCACTGATGGCTCTCCTACATTCTACCATGCTACCACCTGCACTCCATCCTGTATAGACCTGTCCTTCGTTTCGACCTATGCCTTCCTAGATTTCACATGGCAAGTCCTTTAAGAGGACTACGGAAGTACCATTTCCCTGTTCAACTCACGCTAAATTTGCCCGACCAGACCGTTCGAGTACCGGAAAAATGGATTACTACAAAAGCTAATTGGTCCCGCTCCCACGACGATACATATACAACCGTTACGACTGCCCACTTCTCATCCTCCGACGAGTGCACTGCATACTTCGAGTCAGTCGTTGTAGCGGCTGCGTGCACTAACATCCCACGATCCTCCGCCTACCCCCGCACCCGACGGGTACCTTGGTGGACCCCAGAGTGCACGGAGGCCGTACGCGCCAAGAAGAAGACTACTCGACGTTTCTACCGTACGCGATTCCCCATCCATTGTACGGAGATGCAGCGGGCCAGGACCATCGCCCTCCGTACAATGAAGACAGCGCGTCGAACTTCTTGGCGTGCCTTTGTATCCGGCGTCACCACCACCACACCTTCGGCTACCATCGGGAAGAAGGTACGGGGTGTCGAGAGGCGACATGTCCCCTCCCGAACCCCGGTCTTCCGGACGAACGACGGACTTCTATACGAGCCCAAATCGGTGCCAAACCACCTAGTTTCTACCTTCGCTGACGTTTCTTCCTCCGCAGTTAGTTCCCTCGTACCCGCCCTTAACAATAGCTCCTCTTCACCGTTCACAGACAGCACCTACAACCAGTTGTTCACCATGCGTGAACTACAGGCGGCACTGGCCTCTCGACGATCCCCTTGTCCCGGCGTTAACGGGTTAAGACTAAGTTCTCTGAAGAGAGCAACGCTCGAAGGAGAAGACAAAGGTTTTTTTTCTTACTGTAGTTTTACTGCTAAAATGTTACAAGTACTGTAATGCTCAGCCTCTAAGTTAGATCAGCCAAATCAGCATCAACATCGGAGAAATTTTATAGGTTTATATACTGAAATTTTTACTGGCATCATTATTATTTAATGCTGATCTGTTTTTGTTTTTTTATTCTCAATAGGCTGATTTATTTGGCAAAATATTTAAAGACAAAACAAATGTTTTATCTATAGCAAAGTCTAGACCAGGAGTCACCAACCTGGGCGGTAGCGCCCACTAGTGGGCTCACATTAAAGGTAATTAAACATTTATTTCATTATTTATTTTATCGATTATGTTGATTTATTCTTTATGATCTAAGGTGGGCGATAAGCTTTTTTAATTTTCAAAAAATCGTAAAAGTGGGCGGTGAACAAAAAAAAGGTTGGTAACCCCTGGTCTAGACTGTTAAGCAAGAGAAAGCCATATTTTTATTTTAAACCGCATATTGACAGATCTGATGTTATCATGATCTGCCGAGTTAACTAAAAATGGAAATTGAAATATGCCTTCCCATCACGAATTACAAACAAACGTGCACGTGAGCAAAAATTAAATGCTTAAGATTCAAAATTAAACGTTAAGCAGGATATGACTTCATCTTTTACAACAAAGAGAGAATGTATAAGGGAATGAACAAGATTACATTATTAAGCAAAATCTAAAAAAAATACTTAAAAAAAGTACTTTAAAAAGAAATAATTCACCATTTATAAAATAGAAAGCAAATCAAAAATTTATCCAAATTCGTGTCAGCGTTATGCGAGTTTGGATTTTATATGTCAAAATGAATATATGAATATAAATATACATAAGAATACAGGGTGTACATAAAGTCAGGATCTATTTTTGTGAAGCACTTGGAAATTATATGGAATTCAATCATAAAATGATAAAGTGGTAACATTTATTAAATAATTAAGAGTAGGATTCGACGTGACGCCCATCAGTATCCCTGCACAGCTCAAATCGTTCCGCAGCATTTCTAAACACATTCTGGCGCATTTGCGGGGTTGTTATCTGCAGCAGTTCGTATACGTGTACGTAAGTTTTCAAGACTCGTAATCTTCGTCTGATAGACGTGCGATTTGATAAAGCTCCATGCAAAGAAATCTAAAGGGGTTAAATCTGGTGATCTCGCTGGCCAAGGTCTGTTGCTTCCGCGTCCGATCCAGCGATTTGGAAAACGTCCATTTAGATAATCCTGAACAATTTTGGCATAGTGACAAGGAGCACCATCATGTTGATAGACGACGGTACTAACAATCCTATCCCCGTCGTCTATCAACATGCTGGTGCTCCTTGTCACTATGCCAAAATTGTTCAGGATTATCTAAATGGACGTTTTCCAAATCGCTGGATCGGACGCGGAAGCAACAGACCTTGGCCAGCGAGATCACCAGATTTAACCCCTTTAGATTTCTTTGCATGGAGCTTTATCAAATCGCACGTCTATCAGACGAAGATTACGAGTCTTGAAAAGTTACGTACACGTATACGAACTGCTGCAGATAACAACCCCGCAAATGCTCCAGAATGTGTTTAGAAATGCTGCGGAACGATTTGAGCTGTGCAGGGATACTGATGGGCGTCACGTCGAATCCTACTCTTAATTATTTAATAAATGTTACCACTTTATCATTTTATGATTGAATTCCATATAATTTCCAAGTGCTTCACAAAAATAGATCCTGACTTTATGTACACCCTGTATAAGGATTATATAAATATACAAAGTATACGAATGAACATAAGAATTGTATGATTGAATATAAGAATTATATAAATGAAGGAATTATTCATTGTTCATTTATATATATACCTTATGTACCTTATGTTGTTTCGTGCGTTGGTCTCTCTTCACACGGAGGTCAAGCTGGTGGCCCCGCCTCTAGGTCTGGCCTGGTGGAGGAGCGAGTTGCTTTCTTGCGCTCTCCACCGTACATAGCCAGGCACGCCCGGCTCATCTGGTACTGTCCTGAGCCAGGCATCCAGTCTTTTCTTGAAGACTTCAACTTTGACCCCCGTTACGTTTCTGAGGTCCTTAGGAAGCTGGTTGAAAAGTCTTGGCCCCCTGACAACCAAGCTATTTTCCTTCAGGGTTGAGGAGGTCCCTTGTCGTGCCTTTAATTTGGGAACACTACACATTCTGCCTTTCCTATTTTCCAGTGTTGTTTGAATGGTAATTGGGTTTAGTTTTAGGTTTGGTACCAGTTTTTCGATCATTTTCCATATGTAGATTATGATGTACCTCTCTCTTCTTCTTTCCAGTGAGTACAGATTTAGTTTACGTAGTCTTTCCCAGTAGTTGAGTTCTTTGCAGCCATCAATCTTGGCTGTGAAATGCCTTTGCGTTTCTTCTAGTTTATTAGTTTCTTCCTTTTTATATGGGGACGTCAAAACTGAGCAGTATTCAAGTTTTGGTATAATCAGTGTTTTTAGCAGGGGAATCATTACTGTCCTGTCCCTTCTCTTGAACGTTCTTAGAACCTGTCCGGCGACTCTTTTTGCTTTATTTATCGCTATCTGATTTTGTGTTTCGAATTTCGCATCATCTGTCATTATTATCCCGAGATCAATCGCTTTCATGCTTCTCTGAATTTCCTGTCTATCTGGAGCATAATATGCAGTCTGTTTAAGTTCTTCTTTTCTACCATATCTCAAGAGCTGAAATTTCTCGGCGTTGAATGACATGTTGTCTTCTGACCATTTGTATATTTTGTTCGTGTCCCTCTGCAAGGCCTCCACGTCATGTACATCGCTGATTTTTCTGCTGATCTTTGTATCGTCTGCAAAGGATGTTACTATACTATTGCTGTTTACTCCGCTGTCTATGTCTGTTAGCATGATAATGAACAGGAGTGGGGCCAGTACTGTCCCTTGTGGTACTGAGCTGCGTACTTCCGATTCTGATGATGATATACCTTGAATTTTGACGACCTGCAGACGATCACTAAGGAAGTTGTAGATCCATTTTCCCACTTTGCCTGTTATTCCCATGTCTTTAATTTTATGTGCTATTATACCATGGTCACATTTATCGAAAGCTTTAGCAAAATCTGTGTATATAACATCGTAGTTGTCATTGCCTTCCAATGCATCTAGGATATTGTTGTAGTGCTCTATTAGTTGTGATAGGCATGATCTACCTGATCGGAATCCATGCTGATTTTCGTTGAATCTTTCCCGTGTCTCCAGGAAATCATAAATTTTCTCTCTAACTATTCTTTCAAATACTTTGGTGAGGTGGGACGTCAATGACACTGGTCTATAGTTCTTTGCTTGAGATCTGTCCCCTCCTTTATATATAGGGACAATGTTTGCTCTTTTCAAGATGCTCGGTATTTCCCCAGTGTCTAGGGATCTTCTCCATATCCAGTATAAAGGTGTAGCTATTTCATTTTTACAGTTTTTAATCAATAATGCGTTCCAATTGTCCGGACCTGCAGCTGAATGTAGTTTCATTTGTCCTATAGCTCTCGCTACATCTTCTGGTGTAAACTCAAAGTCTGTTATATACTCTCCTTGCAATTCCTCTTCAAAGAATGCATTTATGTCAGGTATCGCTTTGTCACTTTTTGGGGTACTGAAAACTGATTCATATTGAGCTCTCAATGTATCAGATATTTCTTTTGGATAGTCGGTTAGTTCATTATTTCCCGTCCTTAAGGGCCCAATAGCGGCGCGTGTTTTTGTTTTCCTTTTTGCATAGCTATAGAAGTATTTTGGATTTTCCTTCATTGCTTCTACCGCCTTTTCCTCTTCCCTCTCTGTATGGTCATTAATCAGGGCTTGTATTTCCCTATCGATACCCTCCAGTTTTTCTTTTATTGTTTTCCTGTCATTATCTCCGCAGTTTCCTAACTTCGCCTCCACTCTCTTTCTTTTGCGGAATAGTCTTCTCTTTTGCCTTTCTAACCAGCTCCTCTTTCCTTTTGGCTGTGATTTCGTAGCATATTTTTCTAAAATTCTCAGCGTTTTTTCCTCCAAGGTTGTTAGCATTTCTTCAGTTGTTTTATTCTCGAAAATTGTTCTCCATTCTATTTGGGCCATGTGCGATCTGATTTCTTCCCAATTTATAGTCTTCGAGTTTAAGTTAAAGGCCCCGAATTTACTTCTTTCCACAATATGTGTATTGTCTTCTAATGCTGCCGTCATATTTGTTGATATCTCGATTAAGTTGTGGTCTGAGATAATGGTTGGGGTTATTTTTATATCAGCAATCAAGTTCGTGTTATTCGTGAATACCAGATCCAGGCAGTTATTTTTTCTGGTATTTTCTGTTATCTCCTGTGTCAGCATAAACTCGTTTGTGAGAGCCATCAACATTTTTGCTTGTTCCTGATCTTCTCTTGTGCCCCCCTTGTCCTGGTGAATATATATATTCCTATTCACCTTATTGTATTTTATAAATGGGAAGTTAAAGTCTCCTCAGATCATTTTATTGGGGGATGGAGGGTTTATGGCCTTTATTAGCTTTCTAATGTCATCAATGGCCTCCGAGAATTTTTCGGTTCTGGTGCTTGGAGGTCTATAGATGAATATTACTATCAAGTTTAGTTTTTCTATTTTCACTGCTAAGAGTTCCACATAGCTGTTTGATTTACTTATTATCGTCTCTGTCATATGACCTTCCTGTACATATATAGCACAGCCACCTTTCCGTCTCGTCGTTCTATCCGCTCTTAGTAAGTTGAAGCCCTCTATATTTATCTCTTTCTTATCAATACAATGTTCGCAGTTTTCACAATTTCCTTGGCAATCTTTAAGATGAGTTTCTGTGAGGCATGCGATGCCCGCCCTTGTTTCGTCCATAAATCCTTTCAGGTACGAAACCTTATTGAATGATTGGTTTGGTCTTATTCCTTGAATATTAGCCAGGACAATTTTTATGTTCTCTGTTTTTCGTTGCCCCTTGTGCATTTCAAGTTCGTTTTCCTTCGATATCGCTTGATTCGTTGCTCTATGATCCTCCGAAAGAGACCCGTTTCGTCCTACTTGTATTGGTAGCTTCTTGCCCGGTAGCGATTTGGCTCGGGGGTTTCCAGCTGTGTCAACTGCATGTGGATGACATTTAGCATTCGTAAGGTGTCTGAGATGTTGAAAAAATTTGCTTGTTCGCTTATTGTGTTCCTATTGTTGTTCCTATTATTTTTATTCCTATTGTCATTTAAACTTTTCCTTTGTTCGTTGAGTCCGTCGGGAGATGTTGATAGTAGCATTTATTCCCGAATTTGCAGGTTCCATATTTTGCGTAAGTTCTGAAAATGTCCGGGTGGTAGAATTTACATCCGTCTCCAAATTTACAATGACCATTATTGTAGAAGAAATTGCATATTGGGGGATGTTCATATGTACATTGCCCTCTTTTAAATCTGCAATTATCTTTTATATAATACCTGCATATAATTCCTTCCCCATATTTACTCTTGGCTTTTGTTTTTTGCTCCTTATTGGGGGACAGTTTTACTTCGTTTACTTGACTGCCCTCTTGTCTTGTCCTATTTGTGCTAGTTGTGTTTGTGTCCTTCGTTGCCCTTATGCTGTGTGTTGTCTTTACACTCTTTGTCGCCTGTGTATTTTCGGCCTCGTTTTGTGACGGTATTTGAATTCTTTCTATTTCGCCTTTCTCCGTTTCTTCCGTTTTCCACTGTTCTTTGTTTCCACTTTCCTCTTTCATTCTCTTCTCGTAGTCTGTTTCTGCTTTAAATACCGTAAAAGAGTTTAATTCGGTCAAGCAGTTCTCGCAGAAAATTTTTATCCCATTAAACTGCTTTGCGTTCGTTATAAGGTAGATTTTTTCATCTCCCCATTCTAGGCATTTAAAATCAAAAAGTAGCTGACAAAAATCGCACATCATCGCCTCTGTCTCATCTGTTGCAGCTTTACAGATACCACAGAGTTGCAGGTATGCATTAATTTCCATGTTGGTGAAGTGACTCAAAAAGGGGGTATTATGGGAGGTATTGGGTGGGGGATGACTCAAGCTGTGTGAGGGAAAGAATTTTCCGTTACTCCAGGGTAGGGGATGTGGCACGCTGTATACTTCTCACTGATTGGTCCTCTCGACTGTGGCCGCGGGGGATAATGGGGGGATATTTGAGGGCACTTCAAAAAACAAAACTTTCCTCACAAAGAGACTCGGAAAAAACAAAAACAAATGCTGTATATATTAATTCACTTTGATTTTATTTACTTTTTTGGTATACGCCGCGATTTTTACTTTTTTAAAAAGAAATACTGCTATGCACTATCAATTAACTCACAATATCGGCACCGTTTAAAACTGATTAACTGCAGGATTTTTACTATAATACCGCTTTTATTCGGACTTCGATCGAAACACGTGTAACCGCCACGACAGCAAACACACAAACATATATATAATATATATATATATATATATATATATTATATGTGTGTGTGTGTGTGTGTGTGTGTGTGTGTGCATATATATATATATATATATATATATATATATATATATATATATATATATATATACTCTGTGTGTGTGTGTGTGTATATATATATATATATATATATATATTTTATTTATTTCAGACCATACCATATATACTAACTTAATTGGAATTACCTGTTTGACAAAGATTTCACGACACCTTATGCGAACTAATTACTGAACAATAATTACACAGCTCAACAAAAAAAAATTTTTGTTTCGTTGCCAAGGAAATTCGTACGAATTTAGGGTATTTTGGGGTTGCTGAATTCCAAAATGAAAGTAGTTTTTCCGATTTGGCTCTAGTTCTTGAGATAATGAATACCCTCAATTAATAGGAAACGTAACCATAACGCGTGCATATGGGAAACTACCGGAACATTCTAGATGGTGAGACCGAATAAAATGCCATTATGTATTTCATGTGTTTACTTTTGTATGATCTGAGACAATTTCAATGCGATTTGTAAGTAGGCTTCGCCTGAACATTAAATTTTTTGCATTTTTACGTGTTTCAATGGGGTACCAATTATCTCATAAATTAGAGCCAATCTAGCAAAACCGATGTCATATTCGGAATCAGCACCACAAAGTTACCCCAAAATCACTAATATGATTGGCAATAAAATGAGTGTTGACCAGTGTTATATGCAGAGAGTATCCTATATTTGGACGGAGCCTGTATTTTACTGTATAAAAAGTCTGCGAGCAGTAATCACTTTATCTCAGACCACAAATAGAGGGAGATAAATGCAGCGAAAATATATAAATACATTTCGGTGCTAGTATAGTATGCGGTCTACCTGCGATTCGGCGGTTTACCTTTTAATTATAGCTTCTTACCTTGTTTACTAATTGCTTGTTTACATCCCAATGTCAATCGCCCTTGACGATTGGTTAGGTTTAGTCATGATATTTTCGTTAGTTTTAACGAAAATATCATGACTAAACCTAACCAATCGTAGGTAGACCGCAAACTATAGTAGCACCTATATTTCTATAGTTTCTTTAGTAGGTTGCAACACGAATGTAAGAACAGAATAATAACTCCATTCTTTTACCAGACATATCTGGAAACCTTTTCAACAGCTGGTGTGAAAAAGTTGCCAGTGTTACCCTTTAAGACAAAAAATATTTTTCTAAACTTTCTTTATAAAGACACGTAAATTTATTTATATGATATTAAGCGTCCTGAAAACTAATTTATCAATGCAGCTCTCTACAGAAAGCTGTTAGCAATTTATTCCACAAGCTTATGACGTGGAAGCTCAACGAACAAGTGTAAACACACACACGCTCACACTGTATCGTTTATACATATACCCAACATTTCCGTTAATATTTGTTTATATGGTGTAAATAAAACACAACTCATTCCTTCCTTTTCTGTTAACATTCATTCAGGGCAAAACAGGAATAATTGGAGTTATTTAACACATACAGTATATCTACATCAAACATAACACAGCCAATAGAAATGCATTCGACGCAAATACAAGAATACTACACACTGGTGCTAGTTAACATATATATATATATATATATATATGAAATGAAAATAAAAATGAAAAGGTTTATTGCAAGACTATAGTCCATATGACAAATATTATTAATACAATGACAGTTCATATACTAAGGATAGAAATATATACAATTGATTAGAAATAATACTGTAATGTCGAAGTTAAGTGGAGCTATAGACAGACGTTTTCGTACCAAGAAGTCCATAGCTTAGAGGATAAATGGCAGGACTCATGGATAGATTGGATGATCGGGTTGGTTGATTTTTTAATTCTTTGCATTAGACTGTGTTGAGCACGTCTTGTTACCTCCGGGAAGCTCGGGACATTGCGGGTAGAAAACATTTGCGAAGCTAAGCATCTCGGGGGTAATTTATGTAAGAGTCTAAAAGACCTGTTGTACAGCAAATTTAGAGTTCTGCCAGAATCTTTTTTACAATTCATCCACAGTTGCTGTCCGTATATATTACTGCAGAAAGTACGAAAGAGAGTATCTTTAGCTTCACTTGTACAGAATCGAAAGTTCCTTATGGTCATATTCGCTTTAGCACACAGGCTTCGAGATTGTTTTCTTATATTCGAGTCATCACTCAAGGAGCTGGTAATAGTTTGACCCAAATACTTAAACTCTTGTACTTCCTCAATTACTTCACCATTCATTTTAAACCTTATATCAGCTGGCTGATTACAGCTTTTAGGATGAAATTGCATAACCTTAGTTTTTGTAACATTAAAAAGAATATCATGTTTCTGCGAATACACTTCGCAGACTTTTAGTAGCCGATCCAGACCTTTAACAGAGGGACTTATTAACACCATATCATCGGTATAAACTAAGTTATTTATCCTTGTGTTATCTATACAACATCCCACTGTTGCCTCATTAAGTGAAGCAATTAATCCGTCGATATACACATTAAACAGCATAGGGGAGAGCAAGGAGCCTTGTCTCACCCCGCAAGAGGAGCCAAAACACTCGGATAGTACATTGCCCCACTTAACAGTGAAAGATTGGTGGGAATACCAAAATTTCAATAAATTTAATATGTACATTGGAACCTTCCTGTCTTCTAGTTTTGCAAATAAAATATTGTAGTTCACCCTATCATATGCCTTACTTATATCTAGAAAACAGCTATAAATAGTTGAATTACTGTCACTGTATTTAGATATTCTTTCTTTAAGTACATAGATACACAGGTCAGTTGAGTGGGACCCTTTAAAGCCAAACTTATTAGATGTCCATAGGAAATCATTTAATCGGCGTAACAAGAGTTTCTTTAGTAGTTTCGAGAAGCAGCAAGCGACAGCAATAGGCCTGTAATTATTGCTGGACAGAATGTCTCCGTACTTATTTTTGACCAGGGGCAAGATATATACCCTCATGAACTCTGCAGGGATATAGCTATGAGCCAGCATGGCTGATAGGAGCAATGATATATGCAGACATACTATGTCATTTGCATATTTTCAGTGCTCATTCGATAAGTCATCTACCCCTGACGCAGAACCAGTCTTTAACTCTTTAATTAACCTCTTTACTTCAGAAACTGATATCAAAGTATTTTCCCTTGTCCCTCCCACAATCATTTCGCTGCAATCTATCTTAAGATTATCCCTACTCACACTGTTAAGAATGTTAGAATAGTGGTTTTTCCACAGCTTTGCAATTTCATCCTCCACCGACACCCCATCGATTGTCGGAGGGAGGACATTTTTGACACCTGTTTGATTCTTAACAAATTTCCAAAATTTGTTATTATCGTTATTTATGCGAGCTTCACAGGCTTTTGATGCTCGAATAGATAGACTCTTCTTCCTGTTTACATCGCCTTATAGCCACCTTATAGTGACCCCGACTTCTACACATATTCAAGTATACTGGTTCTATTCTCTGCTGCATCGTAACATTGGACCAATCGACGCGATTATTCTTACCTATTGAGTTCTTGTTAAGTCGTGTTGCGCATAAATTGGTAACGTTAATTAATATTTCTAATGGTCTATGATCAGAAAGAAGGAAATCATGCAGAATATGAACTCTAACAATTTAATATATATATATATATATATCAAGACAAAAATAATACAGCGAGTACAGAAGATTTCTATCTACAACAAAATACCCAACACTTGATTAATATTGGCTGCCTCGTCAAACCTAGTGATAATTAATAAAGAAACATCAAATGTCTGTGCTAAAACTCCATTCTTTATGTACACAAAGAAAACTGCATATCGGATTTTGCGGGCTAACATTTTTATTATCTACAGATTTATCTTATTAATTCACATTACTTATCACTTCTCTAAACTGATGAGGATTCGCAATACCTTATAATTCTTATAATAAATGTATCTCGTATATCCGTACACAGTTACTAAAATATGTGACTTTACAATTTTGAACATTGAACTCCATCTGTCATTTAGTACCCGAGACAACTAGCCTGTCCATGCTTACGCACGAAGGTTTTCTGAAACCGGACACATGCTTACGCACGAAGATTTTCTGAAACCGGACACATGCTTACGCACGAAGGTTTTCTGAATTATAGTATATTTACCAGTGGCTTTTATGCTGGAAGGAAGGACCAAGTGCGACTGCCTGAAAAATGACCCTCCCATACAGGAAGAAGCGCCAAAATCAAGGTTCAAGGTTTTGAGGTGCCGAGACACTCTGCATTTGAAAGACTGGAGATCATAGGCAGGGGAAAGACGGATTGAGGAAGATAGTTCCAGAGCTGGCAATTAGAGTAGATGAAAGATTGAAAACACTGATTAACCATTGCATTAGAGAGTTGGCCAGAAAAGGAATGTACCGAAAGTTTGGTACTGCATGATGTCCTTAAAGGATGAAGTATGCAGTTAGAGAGTTCAAAAGGGCAGTGTACATTATAATAGTGATAGTAAAGAGTGACTTAACATTGCGGCAAAGAGAGAGGGGTTGAAGACAGCCAGTAAGAGGCAGGGAATTGATGAGATGAATACCCTTTGATTCCACCCAGTCAAGTAGAGCTGTGTGGAGGATGAGTAGACAGTTGAAGGAACTGCATTTTTTGATGCACTGCAAGCCACAGAGATTGTAGGAAGATCATTGGACAGCTGCACCATAGCCATCCCACGTGAAGCATAGAGGGACACTTTGTGAAGCAGGTGGAAAAATGAAGAGTGGATTGAAGACAGTCAGTAAAAGGTAGGAAATTGATGAGCTATTTGTTTACATGCAGTACTCAATGATTTCCCCGCAGGTTTAGCGAAATTTTGAAATCTCACTAAAACATTAAGCATGCTTACGAAGTCCATTTACTTTAAATAAATTATTATGTTAAACGGAAGAAACTAGCTCAGGTCCACATCTTCGATATAGCCGATTACTTCAGTTTTAGGTTATGCAGAATGAACAATTCGGGCAGAAACAAATCCCAGCTGACATCTTTTTACGCATCAAATTAAGCCGATAATATTACCTAAACTTTCTTTATAAAGACTCCTCAAAATAGTAGGAATTTATAATTGTTGTGTTTTACCATCAAAAGTACAGCACAACCTTTAATAATCGTATCCCAGTGCAGTGTTGCCAGGTCTGAATTATATAATTTCCCTCGGTTCGCTCTTAAAATTTCCCTTTTTGGGCTAAAATTTCCCTATACACCTGCATTTAAAGCAATATGTATGAATATAGATTTATTTGTGTCTCTATCGTAAGATTAAAGTATTATTTAGCAATATTGTTATATATTTTTCAATTAATACAGTGGAAATTTGTGTTTCTGGATATTTAAATATCTATATTTACCCCTCAAAATTTCCCTATTCAGGGAATATTGGCGTGATTTGGTGATTTATTTCCCCCAAAACAGAGAAATTTCCCTGTACCTGTCAACACTGCCCAAGTGATGGATATACAGGTTGCTCGTCACCGCTTTCAGATTTCGGGGCTATAAAACATATTGGAACCCAGCTCAAACCTCTATTACCTCATTGACTTTCATCCATTTATTAATTTTATTTACACATCTCTCTCTCTCTCTCTCTCTCTCTCTCTCTCTCTCTCTCTCTCTCTCTCTCGGCCAATGATGGGACGCCCGAAGCGATCGAGGAACTGCGTGCGGACCTACGTAGGATAAGAGAGTGGTCCGAAAAATGGCAAATGCCTTTTAACTTGGGTAAATGCAAGGTGATGCACATTGGCTACGCCAATCCCAAGTCGGACTACTCGATGTTGGGGAGTAATATCGAGGCCACTGATTTAGAAAAGGACTTGGGTGTGTTAATTAGCAGTAACCTGAAGTTTACCAAACAGTACGTAGAGGTGGAAAAGAAAGCCCAGAAGCTGTTGGGTTATTTCAGGAGGTAATTTCGATTTCGAAACAAAGAGATTGTGCTCTCTCTATACAATTCCCTAGTTCGGCCGCACCTGGAGTATGCTGTGCAGTTCTGGTCGCCCACCCTCAGGAAATATATTGAGAGGCTGGAGCGAGTGCAGGCGAGGGCCACAAAGTTAATCCCTTCCGTTGGGCATATGGGCTACAATCGACGCTTACGCGCCCTGAACTTGTTTCGCTGGAAACTCGGAGGCTGCGCGGTCAACTCATCGAGGTTTTCAAGCTCTTACGCGGGTTCAACGATGTCGATTTTAGAAGCATGTTTAGTTTAAATGATAACCCAACTCGCAACAATGGTTGGAAGTTGGGCCGCAAGACTTTTTGAGGTATTTCTTTTCCTTGTAACTCCTTGTAACTCCTTGTAACTCTCTCTCTCTCTCTCTCTCTCTCTCTCTCTCTCTCTCCGCAGTGGTTATAAAGATTATCCACATTTCTTCTGGGTGTTGTGAACTTTATACTTAGGGTGTGACAGCCCTCCGGTCCCGAGTCGTGGGATTCTAGAGAAATTGGTTCCAGTTCCTTTAGGTTCTCTCTCTCTCTTTCGGGAAGGCGGGTGAAGTCTGTTGTACAATCCTGTCCCGTGGGTTACTAGGATCCTATCCCATCACTACTCTGTCCTATTAGCTTAGATTAAGGATGCTTTTCTCTGATTAACTGCGAAAAAAAAATTTCTTTTAATATTAAGTCTTTTTCTCTAGTTTTACTATAAGGACCTACTGCTACCTCATGCGTGGGAAGAGAGGCTTTGGAACCTCTATAAATAACACCATTTAACGCTCGTATATCGTGAGAGACTGGGATGGAGGGGTCCCAGGCGTAGGGGCGCGATTAATGGAGTGTGGCTAGTGCCCTGTTAAGCCCATTCCTAACGCGTAATGGCCTGACCAGTAGGGTGTATCAACTGTATCATGCTCAGGTCGAATATTGAAAAACTTGGAATTTCAAGATTGGCAGTATGTATTCCTATGTAAAACTGAATTTTAAGAGGGGTTCGTCTTCTGCAACTTTTGCGAAAAATCGCATTTAATTGTTCACAATCGCACTTTTTTGTCGAAAAATGGGATTTTTGGCCAATTTCAAAGACTTGGTAGCCTCAAATGACCTCTATATGTTCCATGTTGTTCACATACACCCTTAAGCATTTCTGGAGGCAGGCTTGGACCCATTTAAGATCAGCCAAAGTGGTTCATAACCCCTAAAATAACCAAAATCACCCAAAATGGCCCGAAACTAAGGAATTGTATGATTTTTAGTCTCTTATACATCACATTTCGCGGCTGTTCTCTTCATCAGGCAGAATCTTTTTGTTCTTATTTCTTGGTCTTGCATTTTCTCTTTTTTAGAAACGCCTCCACCAATTTTTATTTATTTTCTTTTCGGCATCACTGAGTGTGATGGCAGCTGCCCCCACCTTTCTGCAAGCTGCTGTGACTTTCAACCTTTTTCTTGCAATTGCAATTCTTCTTTAGTATTTGTATAAGTCCCTCCTCCACCCCCAGCCTGTAATAATATGCTGGTCAACTTAATGTTTCGAGATTTTTTCTTCTGAAAGCATCTTCATTTGTCTAGCAGGTCTTGTAGAGATTTAAAACATGTTCATAATGTCTTGCTTTGACTTGAAAACTGGCAACAATTCTCTGTGATCGCTCCTAGCACGAACAAAACCGTCTCTTCTCTCTTGCCCATACACTGCATGAGCTGCAGCTGAAACCTCCTGGACTGCTCTTTCATAGCTTTGAGTGTGAACTGAGAAGTTCTCAACTTCAAGTGGAGACCTGAGAAGCTCCTCAACCTCTCTTGACATCTTACAAGTGAAGAGTGGCTCATACAGTTTCTCCTTATCCCAATTAAGCAGAGTAATTGGAGAAGTGGCATCAAAATTCAGTTTAGGGTTTCTATGAGTTCTCAGACTCATGTCTCCATACTCAGACTTACCTCTGATCTTCTTGATCATCTCAACCCCCCATGCCCTCTCCTCCTCATCCTCACTGCACAGGAGAGAGGCAATGAGGTTCTCACTGTGAGCATGATATGCTCCACGAACTATCACTTGAGTGATTATGTTCCTGACTTCAGAGGTCTGGTTTCTCAGCAGTCCCAGAGCGGTCACAATATGGTGAGGTTCATACCTCATGTGGTGCTTCACCTTGATCTCAAAATACACCTTGAAGTAAAAGTCCAGGCAGAACTTCCGCAGCAGCTCCAACTTCTTCAACACATCCCCCTTCAGACCATGCTGCCTCATCCACAGCATCAACAAAGCCTCACCTGTAGTCAGCCAGCGTGACTGATTCAGTGGGCCACACTTCAGACCAGCAACTTCCTTGCTCAAATCTCCTGTCTTGAGAGCTTTGATCAGTAGGTAGCAGTTCTTCTGGTCAGTGCTAAGGTTCTGTCAGCAGTTCAATTATATCTTCTCCTGGCAGAGCCTTGAAGCTAAAGTTGACAGGTATGTCATTGATTTTCTCAAAAAGTTTTCCTATTGGGCCACTGAACCCAGACTTGTTTATGTAGGGACCATCAAGCTTGATGATCATGTGCCTGAGGCTGAGTTCATTAATATGCAACTGGCATATCAGCCAGTGACACTTGTGACCTAGCAGTCTCTCCGAGTGAGTGATGGCTCCTCCATTAGGTCCTGTGTTTGTGTTGGTGGAGTCACTACCAAGGACCACAATAGTATCTTTAGCACCATGAGCACTAATCCACTCAAACAGAGCCTGAGCTATCTTCAGTGCAGTTTTCTCATTTCCTTCAGGTTCTTCTGGTGTACAATGGAAGAGATACTTCCCCTCAGATTCCCAGGTAACACTATAGTGCTCTTCAGTTGTAATATCAGGATGGAAGCGGCCAGTTTCTTCAATGTACCTCATGATCTTTGTCTTCTTATCTTGTTTTCCATCAAAGAAAATTCCCTTGATCTCCTCTCCCTCTGTCCTTTTCTCCAGGGCCTCCATCGAGGCACCTATTACAGACTCCTTGCCCCTCCACATCTTCATCCTGTCAACAGCTAGATATGCCTTATCAGCAGACAGATGGTCAGCTTTGATGAGATCTTGCAAGAAACCAGTTGCAATGGCTGCTGCAGGAGTGTTTGCTACCTTGAACCTGACTGCAGCCGCAGCAGTGCTTGAGATATCCATGTAGTTCTTCCTGGCAGAGGTGGAGACTTTGCCAGTGTTGACACTGGAGCTTGTGCCTGGTGCAGTACTTGAACAATCTGTGTCAGCAGTAGGAGCTGCTCTGCCTGGAGACTCTTGCAAGGACGTCACCTCATCTTCATCATCATCACCATCACCATCATCAGCTCTAAGCAGTAGCTCCTTTTCTTCTTCCTCTTTTCTGTTTCTCTTCTCAGCTGCCTTCTGTTCTTCCTCCTTCTTCTTAGCAGCCTTCACCTGCTTCACTGTTTCTTTCACATCAACAGATGCCAGAAACTTCTGAGGTTTTGATCCTCTGGTAATGGAGCCACTCTAGCTCTAGCTTTGGAATCTTCTGAGGCAAAGGACAGTCACAGTTGACATGAACTCCAGCAGCACAGGCAGAGCAGCCAGATGCTTCAGTTCGACAAAGAGTGATATCATGTCTGCAGGTTGTTATGTCAAACAATGTATCAAGTTCAGATATTCTCTTCTCTCTCTTTGCAGCCTTCACTCTGCCATTCACTAGGTCAATCATTTCATTCCAACTGACAAAAATCTTTCTGGCAATGGATCTCTCTTGAATGATCACAGGAGGAGTGAACTTGTCATTGCTTTTGCGCCACTGTGCCAGTACCAGTGATACCAAGTCCTTAGCCAAATCTTGCAGAGGGTACTGAGCTCTCTTCGTATCATCCAGAAGGAGCTTCTCTTCCTGGAGGAGGATTTCTCTCTGAAACACAGCTCTCCAGGTTGGAAATTCTGTGGGAAATAACTGCTTGCCTGGACCCACCAGATCACTCAGCTTTGAACCAGAACTTTTTCTGGTCTTTCGTCCTTGCCCAGTCATGGTGGCTACACAATTTTCACCAAGCTTTGTATCTGAAACATAGAAAATTATCAGTGAAATTCTAGTAGCCTATAACAGCTGTTACAATGGTTTTGTTTGGTAAGAAACCGGTCTGTTACATTTGTACTACAGTGTATGTCCTGCACAGCTGTTCTGTACATAACCAGAAAACGAAAAAGTGGAAATTTGAACACTTAAACGTGAGTTTTAGCAAAAGTTCGAGAAAACAAACCCCTCCTAAAATTTAATTTTACATAGGAATACATACTGCCAATCTTGAAATTCGCGCTTCAATGAGCATGATACACCCTAGTGTACGGTCTTGATGGTGTTCCTCCTGTTGTCCTTAAGAACTGTGCTTCAGTGCTGATACCCTGCTCAGGCAAACTCTTCTGATTTTGTCTCTCATCTGGTACGTTTTCTTCCTGCTGGAAGTTCGTTTTCATTCAGCTTGTCTCCAAAGAAGGGAGATCGCTCTCAACCCTCCAACTATCGTCCAACTGCTTTCATTTCTTGCTTTTCTAAAGTTTTTGAATCTATTCTTAATGGGAAAATTCTTAAACACCTCTCTTCTCACAATCTTCTTTCAGATTGTCAGCATGGGTTCCGCAAGTGACGCTCTACTGGCGATCTTCTTGCTTATCTCTGTGACTCTTGTTCATCCTCCTTTCAGGATTTCGGTGAAACTTTTGCTGTTGGGCCAGAAAATAGCAAAAAACTTGAAAGTTTTTTTATAGAGTCTGGCACACATATTAATTTCGAAACTGCCTTCCTTTGGTTTCTATCCTTTTATCTGTGCTTTCATCTCTAATTTCCTTTCTGGCCGATCTATAGCTGTGGTTGTAGATAGCCACTGTTCTTCTCCTAAAGCTATTAATAGTGGTGTTCCTGAGGGTTCTGTCCCGTCACCCACTCTTTTCCTTTTATTTATTAATGATCTTTTAATTCGCACTTCCTGTTCTATTTACTTCTATTTTGATGATTCCACTCTTCACTTCTCCACCCGGTTCCCAAAGTGTCCCTCTCAGCAGTCACTCTATGATTCGCGTTGAACGGCTGTGGAACACCTGACCTCTGATCTTTCTGCTATTTCTGATTGGGGCAGAGAAAAACCTTGTGGCTTTCAGTGCCTCAAAAACTCAGTTCCTCCATCTGTCTACTCGTCACAATCCTCCACACAACTATCCCCTTACCTTCAACAATACACAATTCAATCCTTCCACTTCTCTTAACATTCTTGGCGTTTCCTTTTCTCGTGATCTTTCCTCAAAAGATCTTTCCAAATCACTTTCTGAGGGGTTAGGTGTGTCGTACCGCCTCCGCAGTTTCTTCACCCCCAATCAGATGCTGTTTCTTTACGGGGGTCTTGTCCGACCCTGTATGGAGTATGCTTCTCATGTATGGGGTGGCTGAACCCATACAGCCGTACTTGACCGGGTGTAATCAAAGGCATTTCGTCTCATCATTTCCCCTCCTCTTACTGACTGTCTTCAATCCCTCTCTCTTCGCCGCAATGTTGCCTCACTCTCTCTTTATCGCTATTATAACGGATACTGCTCTTCTGAACTCTCTAACTGTATGCCTCCTCCTTTAAGAAGAGCACGCAGCACCAGACTTTCTACACTTTCTCATTTTTTTCTGTCCGATTCTCGAACGCAAAAGTTAATCGATATTTTCAATCTTTTACCTACTCAACCGGTGAACTCTGGAACAATCGCCCTCAATCTATCTTTCTCCCTGTCAATGACTTCCAATCTTTCAAACGGTGAGTGTCTAGGCATTTCGAAAATCCTGGGCCTTCATTTTGGCTCTCTGTTCCTATGGTGGGGGCACTTTTGCGGGCATTCGTCCTTGTCCTCTTCTTCCTGCATATATATATATATATATATATATATATATATATATATTATATTTTTTTTTTATTTATTTATTTATATACTGTATATATAATTTTGTTGGGAGGAGAGAAAGCGATAAAACTCGGGGTTTTATTGAAAGTTAACTTTTGCGTATCTCTGGTCAAATCTATACTAATCTACCCAGAATTTACGAGTATTTTACATTACAATCTGTACTATAAAAAGGGAGTCCTGTCCGTCCGTCCGTCCATCCATCTGTATTCCGGAATGGTTGAAAGATAGTGACATCATAGACACATCAAAGAAAAAGGGGGTAACTATTGTATTTTTCGCCAACAACCAAAACTTAAACCTCAAGTTTTGGTTGTTGGCTAAAAATACAATAGTTACCCCTTTTTCTTTGATGTATTTAATCCGACGTGAATGCAGCGAGCTTTTTGCTTATATTGAGGTTCTGAATATAGTAGGCTAGGTGTAGCTGTAACCCCTAGATCCTGTTCCAAAGCTGGATCCTGTTTTGCAGATAGCTGGTGAGGGAAGCTATATTTCTGGGGCCTCTTTGCGAGTGACCGGTTTCCCACGTCGGGCTAGCATCATGAAAAAGAAAAAAACTATAGTGTTTGCCATTTACCATTACTTATTCGGACTATATTGGATTTAATTTTCCCAGAAGAGTTCCTTGTTCCTTGCACGGTCTGTGTGTATCATATATATATATATATATATATATATATATATATATCCATAAAACCTTCGTCTAAAGTAAAGTGATTCTTTCCTTTATAATCTCGCAAAATTACTCACCACTTCGTTGGCATTGGACCAACGTTTTAGAAAAACATGGATCATACAGATAGATATTTTTTCGTGAAATTTTATGCGATTTTGAACGACGGTTCCCGCTTCATTTGCGGATTTGGTGAAGGAGGGAATTACTGTCTGATCTCCTCCCGCTCTCGTTAGCAGCCACGCATGGCTGGTCAGGGACTTTGCACAGGGATCTGTAAAGCTGGTTCTTGAAATTATTCAGGTCGGTGTCCTAGAGATTCCTCACTTCTTTTGACAGCGCATTAGAAAGCTTTGTGCCTCGTTTTCTGAAGGTATTATCTATCCTCGTTTACATAGCACCATGTCCCACCGCAGCTGGGACAGTATACAAAATCTGCCTCTTCTCTCGTTCCAATTTGTTTCTATTTCATTGCTGAGGTTAGGGATAAAACCATCCAGTATTTTCCATATTTTTTTATGCAGGAAGGAGGGGCCAAAGGCGAACGCCGGCTAAAATTCCCCATCCCCATAAAAGAAGAAGAGAGCCAAAATCAAGGTCCACGGTTATCGAAAAACTCGAGGTCACAGACAATGATAAGGATGGATTAAGGAAGATTGTTCCAGAGTTGACCAGTTGAGTAGATGAAGGACTGGAAGTACCGATTAACTCTTACGTTAGAGAATTCGACAGAAAAGGAATGAGAAAGTGTTGAAAGTCTGGTGCTGAGTGTTCTCCTTAAAGGAGAAGGCATGCAGTTAGAGAGTTCAGAAGAGCAGTATCCTTTATAATAGTGATAGTAAAGAGAGAGTGAGGCAACATTGCAGCGAAGAGAGAGAGACTGAAGAAAGTGAGCAAGAGGCCGGGAATTGATGAGACGAAAAGCATACTCCATTATTGTGTACCGCTCGCGTCTTCTTTCCAGAGAAAGAGTTTCAGGGATTGTAGTCGAGACCAGCAGTCTTCACCTTTCGTTTCCTCTATCTTAGACGTAAAAGTCCTTTGCATAGCTTCACTGTTCGCAAGGTTTTGTTTTCTGTATGAGCAATACTCATGGTTGCTTTTCTGTTGCGGAAGCTCCTCCAGATGATCCCTATTTTTTGTCTAGCCATTGTAATTTTGATGTTATAATGCTATCTGATTTCTGCATCCGATGACATTATTACTCCAAGATCCTTGACTTGTGGATTTGGTGTTATCTGTCTGGCTTGCAGAGTTTTGTCCCCTTTATTTTGTAGCACTTCCTTTTTACCATATCTTAGAAGTTAGAATTTTTATTCGCTGAACTTCATATTGTTGTCTTCTGCCCAATGCAATAATGTTTCAATGTCGTCTTGTAGTTTTTCTATGTCACCTTCGTTCAATATTTTCTCCCATATTTTTGTGTCATCTGATAAACATAATACACTAGTGTCATTGGTATCTGCATCAGTATCTGCAATCATTATTCTGAACAGCAAGTGAACTCCATTTACTACCACTCTTTGTGTTCTTTACGTCAAGAAATTAAATATCCATCTCCCTAGCTTTCCAGTAATTCCTGTATTCTTAAGTTTGTGTGCTATATTTCCATGGTCACATTTATGGAAGGCTTTAGCAAAGTCGGTATATATTACGTCTATGTTTCATCCTCCACACAATGTTTCCAATATTTTCTCCTGGTAGTCTAATAGCTGTGATAGGCATGATATCCCAGCCCTGAAGCCACGTCGATTGGGGTTGTTTAAGTTCTTTTCTTGTAGGTAGTAGGTAGTTTTGCCTACCGTTATCGTGTCTAGAGATGGAGACTCCCTGCTTCTCGCTATTCCCAAACTCCCCTCAGGCACTGGACGGGCGCAAGCTCAAGCTGTCCTCGAAACTTTGAAATAATGGGGTGTTGAAGACAAGATGCGATCAATGTTTTTGGACACCACTAGCTCCAACACTGGTCGCACCACAGGAGCGTGCTTCATCCTGCAGCAATTGCTCTGGTGCGATGTTCTCCGTTGGTGGCAGCGGCAGCCTTCAAAGAGTGCGTGGGTTCCTCCTTAGCACCGGAAATACTCCTCTTCAGGCGCTTCCAAACACATTGGGAGCAAATCTACCAGGAGCGGTTTGAAGACTCCAACACAGACGAGGTTGTCGCCGCTGCCATCGCTGATGACAAGGAAGAGCTTCTCTTTCTTCAGGGCTGCGTTGTTGGAACAACAGCCTCGAGAAGATATGGGGAACTTCTCAAGCTGGCCTCGCTGTTCCTTGGCACTCCACCTCCTCCCCCTGGAGCTCTGAGTCAAGCCCGGTGGATGTCAAAGGCTATCTATACTATTAAGGTTTGGATGTTTCGTTCACAGTTCACCCAAATGAAGCGAGAAGAAAATGGTCTTCGTGATTTTTGCATATTCGTAGTGCGAGTGTATGTGAAGGCCTGGATCATTTCCCCTCTTGCCGTCAACGTCCCACAGAATGACCTACGTTTTCTCCAATCCTTAGTCAAATACGCACGCGTCAACCCAGGCTTCGCTAAGGCGACTTCCCAGAAGATGCCGCTCACCTCTGGTACTTGTCTGAGGAATTGGTGGGACTTTCCCTGTTCGACGATGATGTCACTCCTGACATCAAGGACAACATGGTCGAGGCTATGTCAAGTGTTGACGGGAACGAGTATCCTCCTAAGCGAGCCCTGGTAGATCGGGACGTCTTGGAAGGGAAAAATGTCGCCGACTTTGTCACCAAGAATATGAAGTCACTCTTCGTAACTCTCAGCATCCCGAATGGATTCCTGAAGATTCCTGCAGCGAGATGGACCGGTGGCAGCGACTACCAGGCTGTGAGGGTGGTGGTGAAGACTTGCAATCACAAATGATAACTCCGAGCGTGGAGTTGCTCTCATCCAGGACTTCTCCGGGCGTCTTGCTGAGGATGAGGAACAACTCCAGTTTATCTTCCAGGTGGTTGCGGAACATCGCAAGCGTGTGCCGTGGGCCGTCAAACAGGCCTTAACAGGGCGAGAATGAGTGGCTGGTCACCATGAGACCCCCGTTTTAAACGGATAATACCTATTTTTACAGGTGAAGGTTCATTAAACTCCTTATAGTAAAACTTTGAGAATCTTGCGCGACCTCCAAATATTAAAACTTTCCCCCCAAAATTTCTACACTGTTTCTCCATCAAATGGAACATTTTGATGAGGTCAGACCGAAAAATATCGAAAGTTAGAAAATAAGGACCACCCTACAGTGTACACTGTATATAATACAATTCACAATAGTCCCCTGAGAAACTTTTATGTTACATACAGACCGTGCACAGAACAAGGAACTCCATATAGTTTTTCTTTTTCATGATGGGAGCCCAACGTGGGCAACGGGTTGCTAGCAAGGAGGCCCCAAAATATAGCTTTCCTCACCTGCTATCTGCTGAGCAGACAGAACCCAGTTTTGAGACAGGGTCTAGAGTTTAAAGTTTCCTAGACCGCTACATTGAGAACCACAATATACGCAAGAAACTCGTTGCATTTACGTTGGATCGAATTCATCAACGAAAAAGGGGTAACTATTGTATTTTATGCCAAAAAACCAAAACTTAAACCTCAACCGGAAAATTTGAGCGTCCACTTTTCAAGGCGCTTAACATAAAAACTTCTCAGGGGACCATTCTGAGTTGTATCACATTAAACGGACGTGTTACGTAGCTACGTGTAATGAAAAACATAAGTGGGTGGGGTGAAGTATGTTTGTAATATGAAAGATGCCAAGCCTTAAAATATATTGTATATTACTGTATACTACGAAACAGAGACCTACACAAACCCTGAGACGAAAGAAGTCATCCATCATTCACTCGTGAACCAAACCCTCTGCACCGAATGTTCGAATGTTGAATGTGATGAATGTCGCAAGTGTGGTAAATGTACCATTATTTTAAGACGACTATGGCAGAATCACACATGAAATTGTTTGTGGATTATATAATCAGACTAGCCGATCAATTCAAGGAACTGCTTGAACATGAGAACTCTGCAATATTCACGGGTAACCCCTTTAAAAGAGGTAATAAGCTCATATAAATGCAAATAAGGGCTAATGTTCATTTCAAAGACACACTGTTCTGTTGTTCACGCGTTGTAAGGTGGTTAAACTACTCAAGGTGATAGGGGTTGTTGCCGAGGTATCGAGAGGGTATTTCCCTTGCACCACCACCCAAAAATAACTTTCACTACGAGAGTATGAGTGCGAACGAACGAGAAGACTTTTGTCTTATCACAACAGCTTCAATGAAGGAAATCTGTAAAACAGCGAATGAGTGTGAACGTTATTGCGTGAACAATGTACATGTGCTTTGAGTGTGCTTCCCAACTTTTAGAAATATGTACTGTATATTACCCGATTCAATTGTGATGCGCTATGATTGCATCCCTTTGCTTCGTTGTATTCAAGAACAACTTCATGCCAAAAGATACATTTGCCATCATTCCACGAAACCAACCACGCAGTTACTGGTATAAAGCCGTGGCTTGTAAGTGGTTCACACACTTACAGCAACAGACAAGTGTACACATAAAACACGAGCGCAACAGAGAAGTGGCTATCAAGATCAATGGTCGTATTTTCTGTGCTGATGGTTTGAGTGAGGACCCCTACAACGGTGAGAAGATAGTACACTCCTTCCACGGTGTTGCTGGCACAGATGCCCACGTCCTGAATGTGGTATCACAGGTGACTTCCACGGTACATCCCCCGCCGATAGTCTAGCTTGGACCTGTACTCGACATCAGCTTATAAGTTCTCAGTTCACTCACAGGATATTATGGAAACATGAGTATGAGACCAACGAGCACTACCGTGATGAAATAATAGTTACCAAACATTCAGCGGTGGTGGACCCTCTCAGGTGTGGTGACAGTCTGTTTAGAAGGTGTACGAAAACCTTTCAAATTTTACTTTCCACCTACGGAGGGTGTAAAAATTCACTACTTTGACGTTTGCTCGTGATACCCCTCCCCATACCCCGTAGGAGGTACCCCTGAAAAACTCGCGGGATCCGCCCTACTGACCACCGAGGGGTTGTCAGGCAATTTAAATGAAAACTATTTTAGTCTGTTATTCGTTCATGTACTTACCCCTCATGATTTATGGATGTCCATCTTATCTGTTGTTATAGATCACAAGCTTATGTTTCCCTTGTGCGTGAAGTGTGTAGAGGAGAACAATGGAGAATGTAATTATACAATCTATCAGAGGAAGATCCGAAGCATTTTTACAAGTCCTGAATTGGACCTAGCCATTCGTCACGGTTACAAACTACTAAAGATTTATGAGGTGTGGACTGTGGAGGTTTCAGAAGCTTGATAACCTCTTATATCAACACTTTTCTATTGCGCGAAACCGTGGCAAACGCTTTAGTGCAAATCTTTGTCTAAACAGTCTTTGGGGCAAGTTTGCACAGAACAGTGACAAGGGGAACTTGCATTTTCTCATAGTTTTGACGAAGTATGGGATTACGCCAAAGCTGACAATAGAGGTTCTTGAACTTGTACACGTAGGTAATGCGTACATAATGTTACAATAAGACCGAGTTGACTACAGACACATCAAGCATCACAAGCATCCTTGTGACTAGTTTTATGACTGCTTTGGGGCTAATGCATTCTCTGAGTCGACGGATTCTGTACGCCGATACCAAAAGTGTGGTGTTTACGGCGAAGGAGAGTAAATATATGCCTTTTATAGGTGAATTCCTTGATGAACTTACTGACGAGTCAAGGACGAGTATGGGGACAACACTTACAAATACGTGTGAGGACCGGGGAAAATTTCAAGTACATCGTGAAGGCGAAAGATATCGCTTTAAACCCAGCAAACCATCAAATCTTCAACTTTACCTCTCTTAAAGATCCGATGAGTTTAGAAGAACTTGGAGATAATGACGATGCCGCGCTTCCTCACCTGGCTGTGGGAACGCATAACTTTCTTGGTGGTGTGAAACTAGGTGGTGTGAAACTAGGTGGTATGAAGGAGCTTAGAGGGAGGAAGATGTGTCACAGTACCTGCAGGAGACGATACCAATTACCTGGGACCTATTATACTGTGCCCTTTGGTTTCCCTGGAGAGTGATTAGTCGGTGTATATATTTTGACTTAATTTATTGATAATGTTTTTAAGGTTTTTTACTGTTTATGTATTTTATAATTTATTTAAAGTTTTGACCCGTTTATTTACTTATTATTATTATTATTATTATTTATTATTATTATTGAATGTTTATTTACTTGTTAGTATTTGTTTTATAATTTATTTAACTCGTGTACTTTAAATAAATTATTCTGGGTTTTAGGCTGTGCGTATCACTTTATTTAACTTTTGAATGTGTGTGTGTGTGTGTGTGTGTGTGTGTGTGTGTGTGTTTGCTGTGTTTTTATCTCATTAGTCGTTCGGAAACATTGCTGTCGTAGACACGTACACAACTGCTGAATTTTTACTTTTAGGTTTAACCATAATTATCTGTGTGTGTGTGAGTGATTATACTCCACTCTCGAATTTAACTTTTTAACAACGATGGCAGCCTCTGATATTGCTTGTAACACCTTTGTAAAGTGGTACTCTGTAAACTCAAAATCGACCTTAATTCACATAAGGATGACAAATCAGGATGCTCAAGTGCTTTATAGCTATTCTAACAGGAGTATCTCAGGAGTTCGTAATGCTAAAGACGTCTTTTTTATGTATCGAATTTAAGCTGTTAAAAAATATAGCCATAGTGCAGCGAAGAACCCGACGATCAGTGAAGAAAAACAGATCCTCTGGATAACGAATCTCGTTGACGAATGGAACGACAAATCTTATTACGCCATGTTACACCTCACCGATTACACCCCTGGAAATAAAAATCGTCAACCTAGTGGCCATGGATAATTTAAAATACTTCTACCACTATATCAGCGTTTACCAAGATGAGGTGTCGAGTGAGGTCGTAGCTAAAGGCTTGTGTACCTTTTTAATAGAACTTCGTAACGAGTACCTTTGTCTCCCAGAGTGGAACAGTATGGACACGCCTATTTCTCGATGGAGCCCCTCAATTTTAATTGAATTACTATCGGATCATTTAAAGTGTTAAGTAGTTTTGCGTGTATTTTTTCTGCACCTGAAACTATGTTTCGTGTTGGTGCATATCCTTACATGTTTTGTCCAGTGTGTCCGAGTCGCCGAGCCAACAACGGGTGACGCCTCGATCCTAAGACGTATGACTCACCGCCACGTCAGCATCACGAACTGAAGCAAGCAGTCCGCCTCACACCAGTACCTGAGCTTGGAGCGTCGTGACGTGCTACCCAGAAGCCTCCTCGCAGCAGTAGAAACCCCTGCACCTACAGTAACAAAGGAAGATGGAGCTACCGCTAACCAGTATCCTTAACGCTCAATATGCCGTGACTTTTTCCAAATCAGTGAGAATGTTTAAACGTAGCAGTGGTGTGATTAATTATGTGTTCGAGACGAATTATAAACGTATAGACTCCCCCAAACGTAATGTTATTTATTTGAGTGTTGATGAGATGACGAAAATCTTTGCGTTGGTTGAGAAGTTGTCGACTGAGAATTATATAGTACCAGCTACCACGAGTGCAACAGGAGTAACGATTAGTGACACCCCCCTAATATTATATTATTTGCATGTTAACTGTGAGCCACGATATGGGAAACTAATCTAAAAACCTTCAGTAAAAACAATGTTAAAAACGGCCTAGTGCCAACTCGTTACTGTTTCATCTTCGACAGACTATTTGAAATAGCCTCCTTCCTCAACCTGAAACCTTTATTAAAAGCGCAAGTTGATGATATGCGTTATTTTGATGCCGTTCTCGAGCATACCTACACAGTTTTAATCGACAGTTTTATGAAGTGTAGGGATGAACAAGATGAGATCGGAATGGAGCTTAAAGAATATTTAGAAGACACTTCCCCAAGAAGTACCACTCTCTTTGGGATGCTGGTCAAGAGTTACAAACCATTCCTCGCCTTCACTGTTCATCCGGAGGAACTGTTTCTTTATATACGCTCTAACTGTCGTTACGATTTAGAGGATTTCCTTACACATCGTTATGAATTCTGAAAAGTTTTCAATTGAAAAAACTGGTGAAAAAAAATAAACGCTCACTTAGAACGTGTTGTGTTTATATTGACTTTTCATGATAATATTGTAATATCCGACCGTGTACTCCAGCAGGCTTTTGAATCTGTATGTTCAAAGATTAAGAATTATGAAAATGTTACGTCCAGTTGTAAAGTAGCAGCAAAAAATAATCTTAAATGATCTTAAACTTCGCATTATTTCTAAAAGGAATTGAATGTATTAAACTCGTACAAAGCAATACGAATGTAACTATTTCTACCATTATTTGTGAGTTTACTATACTAATATAAAAATAATTTCTTGTCATGTTAATAAATATTGTATACATGAGTGTGCATTGTTTCTAAAAAGAATTATATTTATTATACAAAGCAATGAGAATATAACTATTTCCATCATCATTTGTAAGTTTACTATATTAATAAAAACAATGTTTTGATATGTTAATAAATGTTGTATGCAGATATATTTCTATTTACTCCTCACTCATTTTTAAATTATGGCTATGTATGCGCCTTAATAAGATGTTGGCCAACCAGGTGAGTTTCTGGTGGGTGCAGGCGGGCGTTTGACTCCCGATGGTATAATATCGCTGTTATGCTAAAATAGATTTGTCATGGAATCTATACTTTACATTCATAGCAGCAGTGGGTCAGTGAGCTGATTTTAAGCATCAGATGATTATCTAAAATGGTGGACGCTAAAGTTCATAGTATGACGTCACATGCACACACACACACACACACACACACACACACACACACATATATATATATATATATATATATATATATATATATACACTGTGTATATATATGTGTATATATGTATATAACAAATTTATTTTCCAGTTTAGGTTAGGTTAGGTTGGGTTGCTGTGCAGCATGCTGTATTGCATCCGGTGGGACACAGGTCGGGGTTTGCCCGACGATGATACTGGTTATCACACACACACACACACACACACACGCATGCATATATACAAAAAAATATTTTGCAGTTTAGGATAGGTTAGGTTACTATACTCCATATTCAATTTTTAAATCTTGGGAGGATTGGTACCCCCACCAATCCTTGGCACTGGAACTCCCTCTCCTCCCCCCTCCTCCACTACCTCCACTACCCGACTCCCCCACTACCCTCACCACCCTTTCCGCAGTTTTTCCCCCATACTACTCGGACTAACGTCATCTGAGCGCCAAGACCAAACAATCGAGAAATTATTTTGGATTAGATGAAATTAGATTAGGTTAGGTTAAGTTAAGTTGACTTGGTTTTTAGAGTGTCGATTGTTTGGGCTTGTCGGCGAAATGGGTATAAGTCCGAAGAAAGTAGTTTCAAATCAAACATTATACCTATGTTTGAGGGACCTATACACATTTTGTCCCATGAAAATTCTATCGTTACTCTAATAAACTAACGTAACCCAACCTAACCTAATCTAACGTAATAAACTCTTTAATAATATGGATCTTGTGGGTTATAACCCATCATTTACTTCATTTTTCATATAATAAAACAACCCACAAGATCCGGGTTTTTTTATGTAGAAATTAAATCTAAATCTATTTTCTTCTATGGTATTTTTTGTGTAAATTAATATTAACGGAGATATAAGCAATTTTTGGGTCGATTAAAATCGAGTGAAATAGTTTTACCCCTGTGGGTCGATTTTGATATGAGAATAGGTTTTTCCAGTGTATTTTGGTGTGTTTTATTCAAATCTGACCTTCATTTCTTGTGCAAATGAATTACTGAATGCTCGGTTAGGACAACTGTACGCCCTTGATGATTGGTTAGGTTATCGTGATATTTTCGTTAGTTGGGTTAAGTCGTGATATTTTCATTAAAACTTACGAAAATATCATGACAACCTAACCAATCATCAAGGACGTACAGTTGACCTAACCGGGCATTCAATTAACCTAACCGGGCATTCAATAACTCATTTGCACAAGAAATAAAGGTCAGATTTGAATAAAACACACCAAAATACACCAGAAAAACCTATTCTCATATCAAAATCGACCCGCAGGGGTAAAACGAATAATTACCACCATACTATTTCACTCGATTTTCAGGAACATACTCACATGTCACATTTAATGGCAAGTCATCCAAAAACAAGCTTTTTCCGAACAGGGTCCCTCAAGGCTCTGTTCTCTCACCAACACTGTTCAACTTATACATGCATGACATTCCAACACCCATAGATAACAAGCTTACTTTATCATCATGTTGACGAAAATATCACGACCTAACCTAACCAATCGTCAAGGGCGTACAATTGACTTAACGATTGGTTAGTTTTGGTCGTGATATTTTCGTTAGTTAGCCTTATAAGGCTAATTAAAGAAGGCTGGGGGTGCTTATCTTTACTTGATCCCATCACCTATATACAAACAATATATTCGCTCAGTTATGGACTATGCTAGCCCATGCTGGGCACCCATTATCTCAAACACACACATAAACACCTTACAGACAATACAAAACAAAGCACTTCGTATCATTACAGGATGTACTCAAACACCACTAGAACACCTGCACACAGAAACAAAAATACTGAAAATTAAGGAATATTTAAACATGAGGGGAACGCAATCATGTCAGCAGCGACAATTAACCCACAACACCCTTGCCACTACATGTACAATCATACACCAACACCTCGCACCATTACGGTAACACCAGAGAGACATTATAACCGAATACTCCATTCCATACCATGCCCCACAGACATCACACAGTACAGAAAACACATACACACACACCTAACCCACAAAGCACTGACACGACTCGGTCCGAATGCGGTCCTAGGTGCGAAACCGCCACCCATTAACAGGTCAGAGACCAGCCTTAACAGATTGGATCGAGTTAACTTAGCACGATTCCGATGTGGACATCACCCCAACTTACAGACATATAAACACAGACTAGACAACTCCACAGACGACACCTGCCACCTGTGCCAGGACACACCACAAACAATTGAACACATTATGACAGACTGTACCGCTCTAGCACAACATAGAACACAACACACCATCACTAGTACGCTGAACCTCTGGTCCACTCCGGAGAGGGCGATCGGCTACCTGCGTGCCGCCGGCTTGCTCGATCAGGGTGGGCTGATCGGCTAACCAACAACAACAACAACAACAACTCAATTTTAATCGATCCAAAAATTGCTTATATCTCCGTTAATATCAATTTGCACAAGAAATACCATAGAAGAAAATAGATTCAGATTTAAATTCTACATAAGAAAAACCGGATCTTATGGGTTGTTGTATTATATGAAAAAAATGAAGTAAATGATGGGTTTAACCCACAAGATCCAATAATATAATCTAACCTAATAAACACTTTACTAAATTAACCTAACCTAAATGTAGCTTAACCTAACTTAATTTAACTCCTTAAAACTTGTGGATAAGATGTCACGTCGAGATGTCGTTACCCTGATTTTTGATAAGTCGAAATTATAGATAAACTTAGATTATAGATTAGATTAGACTGGATTAAATTAAATTACTCAAAACAGTCTATTTCGAAGTTTTTCCGTCCCATTGATGTTCTTGTCTGGACGATTGCTGCACTGCGATTTCGCCGTCTTTCTAGCCCGCCATCAAAGCACCAGACCTCATTTTATGTCACTTACTGTATGTACCGAATACAAAAATATGTACACTGTACAGTACAATGCAAGTGAATTATACGCTTAATATTCAAAATACACTTACTTGAAACTGTGCTTTAACTTCACAAAGAATAAAAGCTTTAATCAAAGGTAGAAAGAACAGTGAATGAAAGAATATATGAACAAAACAGTCAGTAGAATTACGTAAGAAAGTTCATATTTAGGTACTGCGTATCAGTAGCTTCGGGGATGATGATTATTTATTATTATTTTGGGGGGTTGGTCAACCGCCTTCATAACGGCAAAGGTCACATGACGGAGGGGACCTGCAGCTTTACGTGGGATCCAAACCACGGATTGCTACACCGTCTGAAACAGAGGAGGGTCACCGATCCAAGAAGTGAACAGACCCAACGTAGATACGTATCCCGGATCTAACGGGAAGTGGTGTTGCAACGTGGCCCTGAAGAAGATGAAAGAACGAAGATGGTTAAAGAGACACTGAAGATTAAACAATACTAATACTGAATAGAGAAATTATCTGCCATTAATGACTAAAACCAAAAGTTAAACAAATCTAAAACAACAAAAAACAACAATAGTGAAAAAATCTTTTTGAACAATGCAACTAATTTGCTTTACATTTTTCTAAAATAACTTCCGTTGTATTCTCTAATTGTCCATGCCCTTAGTAGAATTAAAATTGGATAGAAGTTTGTGTAAACATTAGACCTGTGTCGTATGTATAACATACTGTTTACATGAAGTTTTGATTTCACTGGTCTCAAATCAATAAAAAAAAAACTTTCTCTGGGTCGTAATCGGACAGAAGTTCGTAACGTTTTTCTTTTGCAATTCGCTATTTTTAAAGTTTCACTGGAAAAAATAAATTATTTTTATTTTGCAGACTCGGAGAATTGCAGCCATGTTGTCTTTCGGCATTAACGAAATACTGTCTCGTACTTTCGTTTGACAGGACGAAAATTTTCTTGCCGAGATTTTAAATTTGGTTTCGAGGGTTTTTTTTTTTTACTCTTTTTTTCATATAGCCGATGGAAACGGGGCCCAACAACGTAAAAAACTGTATGTTAATGGGAGTTCCGATGTTTGGTGACGCATACAAAAAACTACCAAATTTTTATTAATTCTCCTTAGATGTCGGTATCCTCTTTTCAGCGTAAAAAATATTATTAGAAGTTTAACGCAGAGTAGAAAGTCGGTTGGTGTGAATTTTCCCTCCCTTATCATCTTATCTAAAAGTGTACGTTTGTGACTGTATCTCAGATATGATTAAGCGGGTTTTAGAGGAGAACAAGAATCATAAATCAGAATCTGTCATCTCGGAACATCGTTAGGTGTATTCGCTAAATTGGATTTGGGATCTTTAACATTAAACCCTCTTTCTTCCGTCTCAACACCTAAATTAAGATTAGAGAAAGATTTTTCGGTGCTGGTTAAGTGTGCGGTCTACCTACGATTGGTTAGGTTTAATCATGATATTTTCGTTAAAACTAACGAAAATATCATGACTAAACCTAACCAATCGTCAAGGGCGATTGACAATGGGATGTAAACAAACAATTAGTAAACAAGATAAGAAGCTATAATCAAAAGGTAGACCGCCGAATCGTAGGTAGACCGCACACTTAACCAGCACCGATTTTTCTGCTACTGTAGCATTGCGCGCGCCTCTTTTAGGACGATAATTTAATTTAGCAATTCGTCACATAAAATATATTCTCTATTTCGACAACCAAAGTACTTAACCAGATCAACCATGCGATTATTGTAATTTCCTTTGGACCTTTTCCAGTTTGTGTACCGTTTTTCATATAATTTATTTTTGAGAATATTTTTGTTAAAACTAACGAAAATATCACGCCTTAACCTAACCAATTATCAAGAGCGTACAGTTGATCTATTAGTAAATAGTAAATACTATTCCAGAAACAAACAATGTTATAATTAATAATAGATCAACTGTACACCCTTGATAATTGGTTAGGTTAAGTCGTGATATTTTCGTTAGTTTTAACAAAAATATTCTCAAAAATAAATTATATGAGAAACGGTACACAAACTGGAAAAGGTCCTTTCCTTTTAATTAAAAGTTCGTTCCAGGAAAAATAACCATGGTTAGTGGAATTATATATAGCATGGTTGGATTAATCATTTCGATAAGTTGCGAATAGTAAACCATATATTTTAGGTTACCATATTTGAACTTTCAAAAAAGAAGACACTCCGGAGAGCGGGGTGTATCTGTATCAGTATCTATCAACTCACGTTGTATTAATGTGTTATATATATTGTGTACTACATGTCGTCTACATTGAGTATCTATAAATAAGAACAAGTGTTATGGCCTGAAAAATCAATGTTATAATTATTCAAATTTCCCGGACATGTCCCGGGAAAAGCCTTATAAAGCCTTATAAAGCTAACTAAAGAAGGCTGGGGTCCCTATTCTTCAATAGCTCCTGGTTGTGTAACCAAATTTCCTTTTACGGTGAAATTTTAATTTAAATCATAAATGATTTAAATTAAAATTTATTTCTAAGCGTGGTTGGTTCATAGAGTTATTTTACCTACTTCGCAACATAAATATCATTTGATGAAGGGGACCTCCTGCTTTACGTGGGATTCAAACCACAAGTCACTACATAAACTGTATGCAGAGACGAGATTCCATCCAACTACTCTCCAATTCCAATGTCACTTAATTTCGCCGATCGATGGGAAGCTGTGTTCCGACATCGGTCACGACGTATCCTGAACGCTACAGGGCTAAACAAACGCACGAAGCGGGTTGTGTTTGTTTTTACACTACTACAGGGGTAACAAACTACGACCCGGGTGGTCGTGATCCACCGTTTGAGAAACACTGACTTAAATTGTCTAAAAATGATAAAAAATTAATAATCAATAACGAAATTTTATTTTTTAAATTTTATTACTGTCGCCAAAAAAAAAAAAATATCCAGAGAAAAAATAATATTAATTACTAATTTTTTATGCTTTTTACAAACTGTTTTTTGTTTTTGTTTCCAGGTGAACTATTTTCCCGAAACAATACATAGAAAATTCCTGTACACAGTTGTCTATAACAATTAACCAATAAATATTAACTTTTCATTCTATAATGTTCTGTTCCTTTAAACCATCTTGACAGCTCATTTGATTTATTTTCTCTCTCTCTCTCTCTCTCTCTCTCTCTCAACACAATTATTTATTTGGAAATTTCAAATCAACGAAGTTCGTGAACTCTATCAAGAGTTAAATGATGACATTAAGTTATCGGTCCCCTCATGAAAGGCATACCCCATGCGCAAACAAACCGTTTGAATTCCGCTCATATCCTGTCTCACCAATAAAAACTTCCTTGGAGAAAGATAAATAAAACTTTTTTTCCGGATTCCTTTTGATATTCATTTGAAAAAAGGAGAAAGTAAAAAAAATATTTGCAAAAAAGTAAATAACTTATTTAGAAGAAAGTGGTCACTTAGCAATGACGCAAAATATGCGAATTATAAACTTGTTTCACCTTTTGTAGTTTTCAGATGCTATTTGGATACACAAATTAAACACTATAATATAATGCACGGATAACTGATCAAACGGAATGATTTATGTGCCCTTTTTCAAACGTTGATGACAATTGTTTGGTTCTTTTATTTATTTTACTTTTATGTGGAGAGTAAAATTAAATAAGTTAATTTATAACACATTCTCTTCTACATATTACATTTCAATATCTGAATATTTTACCCTTCATATAAGTTTGGAGCCAAATGGAAACATTATTGGTCTCAAAAACTAAGAATAAAATCAAAAGAAGTCCATAACCAAAAATGTCAGAATTATAGGCGTACAGAGGGGAAATGGCAATAAATAGTCAAATTGACATTTTTTTTAATATACCAAGTGACAAAGGGTTAATACTACATTTTAAAGATTTCATATATATATATATATATTGTTTTTTATGCAGGAAGGAGGAGCCAAAGGCGAATGCCCGCAAAGAAAGCCTTCCCATAGAGGAAGAAGAGAGCCACAATCAAAGTCCAAGATTTTCGACATGCCTGCATACTCTGCGTTTGAAAGATTGGAGTCCATAAATAGGGGGATAGATGGATTGAAGAAGATTGTTCCAGAGTTCAGAATAGAGGAAAGATTGAAAATACTGATTAATCCTTGTGTTAGAGAGTTGGACAAAAAAGGATTGAGAACGTATCGAAAGTCTGGTACTGCGTGCTTTCCTTAAAGGAGGAGGCATGCAGTTAGAGAGTTTAGAAGAGCAGTGTCCGTTATAATAGATAGTAAAGAGAGAGTGAGACAACATTGCGGCGAAGAGCGAGTGAGACAACATTGCGGCGAAGAGAAAGTGAGCCAACATTGCGGCGAAGAGAGAGGGATTGAAGACAGTGAGTAAGAGGAGGGGAAGTGATGAGACGAAAAGCCTTTGATTCCATCCGATCAAGTAGAGCTGTGTGGGTTGAGCCCACCCCACACATGAGAAGCGTACTCTATACTGGTGCGGACAAGACCCCCGTACAGAGAGAGCAACTGAGGGAAGGGGGGTGAAGAAACTGGGAGCACCTAACCTATTAGACGCTGTTTTGGAAAGAGAGTATATGTGATCTTTCCAGGAAAAATCACGAGAAAAGGAAACGCCAAGAATGTTAAGAAAAGAGGAAGGATTGAGTTGTGTCTTGTTGAAGGTAAGTTGATAGTCATGCAGAAGATTGTTACGAGTAGACAGATAAAGGAACTGAGTTTTGAGGTATTAAAAGTCACAAGTTTTTCTCTGCCCCAATCAGCAATAGTAGAAAGATCAGAGGTCCGGTGCATCATAGCCGTACTAAGCGAAACATGGAGTGATTGTTCCGAGGGACGCTTTGTGAAGAGGGTGGAGAAGTGAAGAGTGGACTCATCGGCATGGGAGTGCTAATAAATCATTAATAAATAAAAGGAAAAGAATAGATGACAAGAACACCACTATTAATAGGTTTAGGAGAAGAACAGTGGCTATCCACAACTGCAGCTATAGATCAGCCAGAAAGGAAATTAGAAATAAAGGCACAGTTAGAAGGATAGAAATCGAAGGAGAGTAGTTTGGAAATTAAGGATTTGTGCCAGACTCTATCAAGAGCTCTTGATATGTCTATCGCAATAGCAATATCCCGAAAGAAGGATGACCAAGAATGAGAGAGATATGCAAGAAGATCGCCAGTAGAGCGTCTTTTGCGAAACCCATAATCACGATCTGAAAGAAGATTGTGAATAGAGAGGTGTTTAAGAAACTTCCTAGTGAGGATAGATTCAAAGACTTTAAAACGGCAAGAAATCAGAGGAATTTATCGACAGTTGGAGGGTTGAGAGCGATCACCTTTCTTTGGGACAGGCTAAATGAAAACGAACTTCCAGCAGGAAGGAAAAGTACCAAATGAAAGACAAAGACGAAAGAGTTTGCCTAATCAGGGTGTCAGCACAAAAGCACAGTTCTTGACAATAAGAGGAGGGACACGATCAGGACCGTACGCCTTCCTGGAATTGAGGCCAGATAGGGCAGAAAAACCATCTTTGGTATGGATTCTATGATAATTTCAGACATAATTAAGTCAGATGGAGGAACAGCACCGGAATCGTCCAGGGTTGAGTTCGAAGCGAAAGTTTGAGCGAAAAGTTCAACTTTATCAGGCGAAGAGACGGCAACTGAAACGTCATAATGGAAAAAAGGAGGGAAAGAAGAAGCAGCAGTAAAGTTGCAAGTACACCTTATGAACCTTATGTTGTTTCGTGCGTTGGTCTCTCTTCACACGGAGGTCAAGCTGGTGGCCCCGCATATATATATATATATATATATATATATATATATATATATATACACACAGTATATGAATAAAACCACGAACGAAAGGAAACACAGAGTGGTGCTCAAGCGCTTTCGTCTAATGACATCCTCAGGAACACTGAAGTAAATAAAGAGTTCAAGACTACATATAGGTTACAAAAAAAAATATATATATAGTAAATATAAAAATAAAAATTGTGGGAGGAGCATACAAATTTGTAAGGAAAACTACCAATTTTAGCACTTTGCCCGAATTCAACACAAGATCAAATGGATTGTTTACAACCAATTTTATAGATAATGCCTGAATGATATATAGGTCACAAAAAAAAATTGAAAAATAAAAATTGTAAGAGGAGCATACAAATTTATAAGGGAAAATTACCAAAGGTTTAGCACTCTGCCTTTCTTGTCTAAATCCGTTCTGAACGAATTCAAAACAACGGGATCGAGTTGAAAAAGACCTTTGCTCATGTTAAAGTTATTTATAAGTTGAACAATAGCAGACTCAAGAATATTTCTATTAACAATGTTGCTAGAGTGAAACAAAACTGAAGAATTATTCCAATCAATACAATGGGATAACTCTGACAAATGGACAAAAGGGCACTGGACGACTGTCCCGTTCTAACTGAATATTGATGCTGTTTTACACGCGTGTGCAAATCCTTTCCCGTGTGACCAATGTAAAAGGAATCACATTGTTTACAACCAATTTTATAGATAATGCCTGAATTATTGGTAGGGCTATTTTTTACTATGATATTTTTCACAATATTGTTATATGAAAATACTACATTAATATCCAAAAGTTTAAGTACAATAGTAATGCCTAAAAAGCCCGGGAAAAATGGAAGTACTAAAACATTCTTTGACAAAGGGCACTGGACGACTGTCCCGTTCTAACTGAATATTGATGCTGTTTTACACGCGTGTGCAAATCCTTTCCCGTGTGACCAATGTAAAAGGAATCACATTGTTTACAACCAATTTTATAGATAATGCCTGAATTTATTGGTAGGGCTATTTTTTACTATGATATTTTTCACAATATTGTTATATGAAAATACTACATTAATATCCAAAAGTTTAAGTACAATAGTAGTGCCTAAAAAGCCCGGGAAAAATGGAAGTACTAAAACATTCTTTGACAAAGCGCGAGTGTTGTTATTCACACGATAGAAGGTTCGTTTTGCCTTGTTAAGACAAGATTCCATAAACGCAGGTGGGTAGCACAGATCTCTATCCAATACCGTTGATTTTTTCCAATTCGGCATCGATGTATTCCGGACTGGCGATCTTAAGAGCACAGAGAAACATTGAAAAAATATGGCCTTCTTAATGGGGGTGTCATGTCCAGAGTAAAAGTGTACGTAGGAAAAATTGTTTATTTTTTCCGATAGATACTAAACTTAAAACCTGAGCTTTCCCTATGTACACGCACATCCAAAAACGGGATTGAGTTGTCTTGTTCTACTTCTAATGTAAACTTAATGGAGGGGACTTGATCATTTAACTGAAGGAGGAAGTCATCCAGGTCACGATTCATGGGCCAGATACACAAAATATCGTCGACGTACCGCAACCATGGGATGCCAACCCCCAGGATTCTCGGAATGTAAGTAATTTCGAAAAACTCCATATAAATATTAGAGAGGAGGGGCGACAAGGGGTTGCCCATGGCCATCCCAAAAACCTGTTGATAATACTCGCTATTGAAAGTGAATTTACAGTCTTTGATGCAAAGCTTAATAAGTTCCAAAGCGATGTGTACAGGTAGTGGCAGGTCATACTTATGTAATTCTCGGGAAAGAAAGTCAAGCATATCGTCAATCGGCACTTTTGTAAACAATGAACAAACGTCAAAACTGATCAATCTATCGTTGGTTTCAGTGCGTACATTATTCAATTTTTCAGTAAGATCCATGGAATTTTTTACATGTGAATCAGAGATAGTTCCGAGAATGGGGGACAAGACTTTGACAAGCCATTTGGAGAGTTTATAGGTAATAAAGCCCACCGAGCTAATAATAGGGTGCATAGGGTTGCCAGGTTTGTGGGTTTTAATAAGACCGTAAAGGTAGGGAAGAGAAGGTGAAGTGGACATGAAAAGCGGAATTAAGTCCTGATGATCTTTGAGAATTCGTTTCAAGCCACTATTGAATGATTTGAAGACGTCATCCTGCGGGTTCTTCCTAAGTTTTCTGTATGTGGCGGGGTCCTGGAGCAGCTCGTTCATCTTTCTAATGTAGTCCACTTTGTCCATAATAACTATGGTGTTAGCCTTGTCTGCTTTAGTAATATGGAGCTCACTATCTTTTTTTAATTGTGAGAGGCTCTTGCGCAAACGTTTATGAAAGTTATCTTCGTAAGTACTATTCGCAGCACTATAGACAAGGCCTTTAACTATGTTAACCAAAGACTAACAAATTTGTAAAGCAGAAGGTTTTTTAACAATAAAAAAGGACATACCACATCCAATGGCACTTTTTGTATCGTCACTAATGTTTTTCGAAGAAAGGTTCAAAACACATTTTGAGCTTGCTTTTTTACTCCACTGACTATTTCGAATGAGACTTTTAATTTTGCGATACAAAATGTTACGAAGTGAAGAAGTTCTCCGACGCAACTCGTTGTAAATTTCATCAAACAAAGATTGGATCCACGGATGGGGAATAACGGTCACAAAATTACGTTTGGCAATGCGTAAATTTTTGAAGGCGGACCACTCATTTTGTCTGGTGACTTCAATATGTTCCTTTAAAATTAATCTGCTGAAGTTGTTGAACGGATGGTCGTCAATTTGTCTGAGGCGAATCGGAAGGAGGGACTTGGGAAGGACCTGCTCCTCTAGACAATTAGTAAGAAACTTTCGTCGGATACGAATTGCATGCCCCTTCATTAATGTAGAAGAAAACACGGACACAAACGGAGACAAGAGAGGGAACAGCAAGCCGAAGGAACGCGTGGTGTTCATTATATGAAAATTATTTCACGAAAGTAACACGTGAAAAATATTTATGATGAATAAAACCACGAAGGAAAGGAAACACAGAATGGTGCTCAGGCGCTTTCGTCTAATGACATCCTCAGGAACACTGAAGTAAATAAAGAGTTCAAGACTATATATAGGTTACAAAAAAAAAAAATGTATATATATATATATATATAGTAATATAGAAATAAAAATTGTGGGAGGAGCATACAAATTTGTAAGGAAAACTACCAATTTTAGCACTTTGCCCGAATTCAACACAAGATCAAATGGATTGTTTACAACCAATTTTATAGATAATGCCTGAATGATATATTTTTCCCGGGCTTTTTAGGCATTGCTAATGTACTTAAACTTTTGGATATTAATGTAGTATTTTCATATAACAATATTGTGAAAAATATCAGTAAAAAATAGCCCTACCAATAATTCAGGCATTATCTATGAAATTGGTTGTAAACAATGTGATTCCTTTTACATTGGTCAGACAGGAAAGAATTTGCACACGCATGTAAAACAGCATCGATATTCCGTTAGAACGGGACAGTCGTCCATTGCCCTTTTTGTCCATTTGTCAGAGTTATCCCATTGTATTGATTGGAATAATGCGTCAGTTTTGTTTCACTCTAGCAACATTGTTAATAGAAATATTCTTGAGTCTGCTATTATTCAACTTACAAATAATTTTAACATGAGCAAAGGTCTTTTTGAACTCGATCCCGTTGTTTTGAATTCGTTCAGAACGGATTTAGACAAGAAGGGCGATCATTACCTTTGGTAATTTTCCCTTATAAATTTGTATGCTCCTCTTACAATTTTTATTTTTCAATTTATTTTTTTTTCTTTGTGACCTATATATCATTCAGGCATTATCTATAAAATTGGTTGTAAACAATCCATTTGAACTTGTGTTGAATTCGGGCAAAGTGCTAAAATTGGTAGTTTTCCTTACAAATTTGTATGCTCCTCCCACAATTTTTATTTCTATATTTACTATATAACTATATATATATTTTTTTTGTAACCTATAAATAGTCTTGAACTCTTTATTTACTTCAGTGTTCCTGAGGATGTCATTAGACGAAAGCGCTTGAGCACCACTGTGTTTCCTTTCCTTCGTGGTTTTATTCATCATAAATATTTTTCACGTGTTACTTTCGTGAAATAATTTTCATATATATATATATATATATATATATATATATATTATATATCCCCTATTCGGGTACCAACAATATCTGATACCCAAACTGGCATTACCTTGTCGCGGTGTAAGGGCCCGAATGTACTACGTCACTTATTCCCGGAACAGGTGAAAATTTCCTCTTTTGTAACCTCGAATGAGGGGGTTGGACGTGGATAGTCGCTAAAAGTGCTAACTATTCTAGAAGCCAGGACAGGCCTAGCAAGTCGCTGGTGGAGTTGCTCAGGCAACAATTTAATTGCTCGTGAAACCAATGATAAGCCGCCTCGGAACTGGTCGAACTTTCGATATACGACTTGGCGCGGAAACGGACTACGAGAAAGGAATAACCAATATAAAATTGTCACTATTAATACAAGCACGTTCACAGGTAAAGAGGAGGAAGTGGTTGAATTGATGGAGGAAAGACAACTTGACATTCTAGGGGTATGTGAGGTTAGATATCTTGTAGAGGGAATAAAAGCCCTGCACAAAGATTATGTAATGATGTACAAAGGAAAACCGGGTGAAAAAAGACACGGAGTGGCGATCATTTTCAAACCCGAATTACACAAAAAGTAATAGATGCAAGTACTTGTTAATGAGAGAATAATGGATATCACTTTAAGACAAAGATAAAACGATGAGCATTATCCAGGTCTACGCACCCCATCAAGGGAGACCAATGGAGGAAAAAACGGAATTTTTAGAAAATCTACAAGATGTATATGATAGGATGAGAGGCACGATCAAAATTTGTTATGGGAGACTTGAACGCGCATGTGGGTTATCAGAGAAATGGATTAGAGTCTGTTGTTGGGGCTTTTGGGATAGGGGAAAGAAGTACGGACGGTGATAGACTGTTGGATTTTGCAGTGAGAAACGGCCTTGCAGTAATGAATAGCTTTTTGAGACACCATGAGAATAAAAAATGGACGTGGTACCAATGGAACACTGTACTTCACCGATATACAGAGAAATCAATGATAGATTTTTTGCTGTGTAATGATAAGAGAGTAGTTTTGGATGTGAAAAGTGTACCATCCGTTGCATTAGATGGAGATCATAGATTAGTAATAGGCAAAATAAGATGGGTGAAAAGGATCTGAACCAGAAAACTTTTTAAAGAACGATATAAAATAGAAAATTTAAAAGATGGAAATATATTAGAAAGTTTCAAACAAAAGATGAGAGAAAAGTGGATGGGAGCTTCAGATACAGCTGAAAATGTTGAAGAAGGAGAAAACTTAAGGAAGGGATTGAGCTGGTGGCAAGGAAAACAGTTGGAGTTAAGAAAATAAGTCGGGGGGGAGAAAATAGAGAGCTGTTTGGTGGACGGAGGATGTCAAGGAAGCCGTGAAAAGAACAAATGAGATGTTTCGTTTATGGATGAACGCAACTATATCACTGCAAGGAATAATTCAGAAACAATAAAAAGACAATCTAAAGGAGAGGCGTGGGAAATAATTGGACAAGACCTACAGGAAGACGAGAGGTAGGAAAAAATTAATCTATGGAATTGCGAAAAAATATAGGAAGGGAGATAAAATTGAGGTTCATTCAATACTAAGGAAAGAAGGAGAGCCCCTAATTGACCCTATCGATGTGGAACACAGATGGAAAGAATATTTTAACGAACTACTAAATGTAGTGAATAAGGTACCGTAGGAAGAAGAAAGAGATCCAGAAGTACGAGTACGAGAAGAAGAGCAAGACGAAGATCTGCAGATACGAGCACCGGAAGAAGAGTCGGATGAAAACCAACCTATTAGTATTACTGAGGTAAAAAATGCAATTAGAGAACTTAAAAACGGCAAGAGTCCTTGAATTGATGGTATTAGTAATGAGTTCTATAAAATTGGAGAAGAACTTGCTGGATGGTTGACTGAGGTGTTTAACCTAGCATGGAATGAGGAGTGTATACCATCTGAGTGAAGTAAAGCAATAATATGACGGTATACAAAAAAGGCGATAAACGAGACTGTCAAAATTATAGAGGAATTTCGCTTCTTACCTGCGCAAGCAAAATTTATGAAAGAATCCTAGAGAGGAGACTAAGGTCGATGGTGGAGGAATCAATTGGAGAATGGCAGCATGGGTCTAGACCCAACAGAAGCACTATGGACTTGGTTTTTTTCGTTGAAAATGATAACGGAGAAGAGTATAGAGTGGAATAAAAAGGCACACATTGCTTTTATAGACCTGAAAAAGCCTTTGACCGGGTACCAAGAAATAGATTATGGCAGTGTTGGAAGATCCAATATATAGATTAAGTCACAAACTGAAAGGGTCATCAAGGGCTTGTATGAAATATCCAGTAACACGGTAAGATGAAATGAAGGAAGAGAAAATTGGCTCAATGTGGTAACAGGGGAGCGACAGGGAAGCGTGATTTCGCCACTATTGTTTATTCTCTATATGGATAAATGTCTGAAAAGAATTTTTATTCGCGAAGATAAAGAACACACTTTCGTATACGCAGACGATGCAGCGGTAATAACAAGAGATCTTGAGGAGTTACAGAGAGCGCTACAAAGTTGGGATGAAATTATGAGTGATCATGGCATGAAGATCAACAGGGAGAAGACCGAAGTGATGGCACTATGAAGGAATAGAGAGAGCATAAATGCACAAATAGGGAAAACACAGCTAAACCAGCCTGATAAATTCAAATACTTAGGAGTGATTGTAAGTGAGCAAGGAAGTAGTGGAGAAGAGTTAGAAGAAAGAAATGGGAAGTTCTCGAGGAATGTGGGGATGCTTTATCCCATCCTGAGAGAAAAAAATGTACCATCTGGGGTGAAAATTTTAATATACACCACGATTCTCCGCCCAATATTAATTTATGGATCGGAGTGTTGGGCCTTGATCACTTTTCAAAAGAGTGGGATTGAAGCAGCGGAGATGCGAGTTTTAAGGTTGGTCAGGAGAGTAACCTTGAGGGACAGAATTAGAAACGAGACAATAAGGCAAGAACTTGGAGTGCAGTCAGTATTAACTTGTATAGAGAAAAACCAACTAAGGTGGTACGGCCATATACGAAGAATGAGAGAGGAAAGGTACCCACTGCAATTTTATAATTGGATGCTGAGAGGAAGGAGACCAGTCGGAAGACCAAGGAAAAGATGGAGAGATACCATACAAGAAGCTATCAGTGCTAGAGGAAGAACCATAGAAGATGTGGAGGAGAGTCAACTCTATCGGGATCGGTCGGCCTGGAGAACGTTCGTGGGACTCGTTACCTGACAGGACATTCCTAACAGGGTGGATGTGAGAAAGGTGATATATATATATATATATATATATATATATATATATATATATATATATATATATATATATATACTGTATATATATATATATATATATATATATATATATATATATATATATATATATATATATATATATATATATATATACAGTAGAAGGCAACATTCTACGCTCGATTTAAACTTATTTTGTTGGTGACAATTCGGATTAATTAGGTCCCCATTCATAGAGACATATAGAAGGCTGACAAAAGTAAATAGACACCCACTACCTGCGCATAAGCCTCAACACAATAACGTCTCGAAGTTTTTATTCATCTCGTATTCGCCTTTCCAGGGCGTTTTGTTTCCTGAAATGAAATGAAACTTTTGCGGTAGTTGGCTTCCAAAGGTGAAGGGAAAAACTTTTACACAGACGAAGAAACCTCATCTCCTTCCCTCAAGTGAGATTTAATCATTCTGGGAGAGATAGATAGATAGATAGAGAGAGAGAGAGAGAGAGAGAGAGAGAGAGAGAGAGAGAGAGAGAGAGAGAGATTCTCGTTCAAAAAAGGTTTAATTTTCGTAAATGAAATGTTTAGCCTCCAGACAGGAGAAATATTCTTTTATGATTATGTAAATGAGTGAAATATATATATATATATATATATATATATATATATATTAGTGGTGGACCTGATATCCGCATCCGCATCATTATTAACATCCGCATCCGCACTTCTGACTGCGGATTTTATATGGATATTATCTCATAAATTATGCAATTTACAATTAAATTAGCTTACAAAGTAGCTTATAAGGCCCACTCATGCACATTTCATGTAAAGTATTAATTATTAATGAATAAACAAATATATAAACCTCAAAATATAAATACCTGGTAACACAGAAAATTGAATGAAACTTGTTTCATTGAATTTTCTGTGGCTGAAACTCTTGAGAAAGTTATTATTTTTATCATAATGAAAACATTAATATTAATTTTAATTCTTATGCATTGCCTGCCATAATAGTAATACCACGAAATTTGATAAATTATGTCACATATTCATAATTCTATATTATATTGATAGATTAACTAAATATCCGCATCCGCAGATGTTGAAAAACTGACATCCGGTCCACCACTAATATATATATATATATACGTGTACAGGGTGGGCCGTAAGTTTCCATACATAGGAAAAATTAAACGTTTGTTTTTATGTTTCAGATACCCTAAGCATATACGTTTGACGTAAGATCTTGTTTACTGATGAAGCAAATTTTTACGTCAATGGAGAGGTTAATCGGCAAAACATACGTTATTGGAGTAATGCTAACCCTAACTGGCTGAGTCCGACGAAGATGCAAGGTGCCGGTAAAGTGATGGTGTGGGCCGGGATATGGGGTGACAGAATTATTGGACCAATTTTTGTCAGTGGAAATCTTAATGCCGAAAGGTATCTTAACATGTTGCAAGAAGAGATTTTCCCATCCCTGCTAAACGAGGAAGGTAACTTCCCAGTTTACTTCCAGCAAGATGGAGCTCCACCTCATTATGGTCTTCACGTGCGTCGGTATTTGGATCAGCAGCAGTTTCCGGATGCTTGGATTGGTCGGCGTGGTCCTGTGGAGTGGCCTCCCAGATCCCCAGATCTCACCCCCCTTGATTTCTATCTTTGGGGGCACTTGAAGGCCATGGTGTATCAGGAAAAGATACGAGACATAAATCATCTAAAGGAACGTATCACCAACGCCATTACAAGCATAACGTCAACTGTGCTAATGCGTGTTCATCAACAGTGGGGAACACGTATTGAAATGTGTTTTCAAAACAATGGCAACCATGTAGAGCATATTATATAAATAAAAATGGTTGTCCATAAAAAAATGTTTATTTTTCCTATGTATGGAAACTTACGGCCCACCCTGTATATATATATATATATATATATATACTGAAGAAATTAATGTGATTGAAATGAAGTTTTCTTAATAAAATATCCTAAAAAGTTTATTTTGTTTTTATTCGATCGAAATCACAATTCTGTCGTTTTCATTTTTCCGTCTTTTGTTCTGTCTTTTTTCGAATTTCCAGAAAAGAAAATTCACATTCTGTGCCGAAACGCCGTGACGTCTTATTGAAAATATGTTGTGCCTTTTTCAGTTTTAAAATGAGAACCGCGAGTTTTTTACCGGGGAGAAGAGGGTTAGAGGAGGATGGGGTTGAAAGAAGTCTTATACCCAAACGGTGTCATCTATCGCCGATGTGAAGCGATTTTGTTTTTAATCGGGGAGTTTCAGTCGCCAGTGGGTTGATATGGGATGGGGCTTGGGGAAGGAGGAGCTGCACCACACTGGTATCACGCGCTTTAAAATCTTCAGGAGTAGAATCGTACATCCATCTTATCCACATGAAAAAAATTAGGTCTGAAATTTTATTTATAATAAGTCCATCGAAGAAGTTGAAAGGACTGATGAAAAGCCATCCTACGGGGAGGGGTAACTCGAGCAAAAGAAAATATTTGGGGATATCATTTTTATAAGAGTGTGGGCCGAGAAGGGGATGGGTCACACACACACACACACACACACACATCTTTCGGAACATGGTCGTGTCTCGGAAAAAATCACTAACTTTTCATTAGTTACCCCTCGTCACAAATAATTATTATTGACATTTTGGCAGTTTTCTTATTCACAATGAAAATATTTTTGGCCTGCCTTATATATATATTGTTATATGACGTGGTTTTCTTCTTCATTTTTAAGGTGTAAATTATACCTTTATCTTAGCCTGTTTTCCTTTAAACCACAGAATATAAATTTAACTCAAGGTTATATATATCACTGATTATATATATTCTTATTTCTCTGTCAATTCGTGTAGGGGGATAATTATAAAACCTTTTGCAAAAATAATATATTTATCACAAAACTTCTAAACCAATTACAATGCAAAGTGAACTTTTTGACAGTAATGAAAATTTGTTGAAGAATGACACTTGATGATAAGACAATTTAGTAAAATACACAAACAATTTAAATATGACTGTTAGACAATTTTAATCTACAAATTGTAGTTATTTAACTGAATATAGCCGTATTGTAATATGCAAAATCATTGAAATGAATAAACGCATACATACTACAATTTTGATTGAATTATCTTTTAAGTAACCGTTGGTTCTCTACCCGGCCTTTTGACCGTATTTTGTATATAATACAATTACGTATAATTATTTGAATCCTATCTGGTTATTTGACCATTTCAATTATATGAACTTTGACATCAATTACTTCTTTTAAAGAAAAGATATTTGAGACAACTGACCTTTGTCTTAAGAATTCTGAGATTTAAAATTAATACAAGACAATTAAGTGAAATGGTATAATGTATAAGGTAATAGAATAAAGGATGAATTTCAATAATTACAAATTGTCAGCTACTTATCTTACAGCCGTAACCCCCCCTTTGAATGGGATTAATTTCTTTCAATTACATTTAGAACCACTTATCTGTCAGGTAGACCTTCTTAGATCGGATTAGCTGTTACAAATAACGTACAATGGGAATAACACTGTGTTGGTTACCCCACGAACTCGGTGCTAGTTTTCTTCCGCTATATTTTTTTTAAGGGAAGACAATTTTAGCTTGGCGAGTAATTCACTGAATATCAGAAGAACGATTTCGCTTCTAAGTGCCACACACGATTTCAATTTATCATTACGGCACAATATATGTATCTTTATATACTTGAGCAAACTTCCACTAAGAATTTGTTTGTGTTCTTAAAAGGAGAAATAAATCTAATGTTCTTATCTAAATTCAACACAGGTTTGTGAGAGGGAACCTTCGTTAACAAGTCTCAAGACTCACTGCCTCTATGCGTTTCCCTTTGTTTCATTTGGGAATCTTCCGCTTCAATTTATATTTTTTAATGAAGACACTAATCCCATCTCTTAATAAACATAATTTTATGCTACGTTATTTGGCAATAGGTAAAGAATAACTTGATATAAATTTCATTCTCGTTCTCTGCCTTCCTACAATTTGATTTATATATATAACAACATCTTTTTCAGCCTATGGTTCCGCAAGAGGCTGCCAGGCGCAGGATTCCTTACGAACCGAAACCAATAATCATGGCTACGTTTTGTTTAAAAATTTAATTTTTACATTAGTTGTTTTCTTAGTTTCTGGGCAACCTTTATATGGTATTTTTATCCGAACATATTCAGAATTAAATAGATAATTGAATTCATGTCTTTTTCCCTAAATTACATGGGTATTTAACATGCATATGTTTTAAATTCCATGTACTTAAGAATTTCCAAATTGCTTCGTTTATACCCGAAACTATACAAAAATGCACAGCGCCATTTTTGACGAATACAATTCTTCGTTTACTTGGCTTTCAGTTTGATATTTATACATACAATTCATTCTGTTTGCATGATCAATTTTGTTTGTGGGTTAATTTATAACCAGTAATTAATTAACCTTGTTACATTATTCCCATACATGACAATTAATATATATATATATATATATATATATATATATATATATATATATATATATATATATATATATATATATATATATATATATGTGTATATATATATGTGTGTATATATATATATATATATATATATATATATATATATAAGGAAACCACTCGTCAGGAAGACTTAAATTTTTATTTCTTTAACACCAATACAGTTTCGGCTCCTCACGACCCTTGTCAATTGGTAATGACCGCATAAACAGAGAGCAGAGTCTATATACACCTGGAAGTTAATTATCAGGGACTAGCTGAAGAACCTTCCCATCCTATTTCTAGGGGATAGTTACGTGACCCTTCCGACCCAGCTTTGACCAGATGAATGTACCTGTGTTGCCTGGGGATTTTTGGAGGGTAATGTTACAAAATTCTTAATTTTATTACATATAATTTTCTTAAAAGAGAATTGACCATCGGAGAGATTAAAATTTTTTTATAGAGCCTATAAGATTATATTTAACAATTCTACGCTTAACATAACTATTAAATTTGAAAACAAAGTTCCAAATATTTTAATCTCTCTGGTGGTCAATTCTCTTTTAACATAATTATATGTAATAAAATTAAGAATTTTTTAACATTACCTTCCAAAAATCCCCAGGCAACACAGGTACATCTATCAGGTCAAAGCTGGGTCGGAAGGGTCACTTAACTATCCCCTAGAAAGAGGATGGGGAGGTTCAGTCAGCTAATCCCTGATAATTAACTTCCAGGTGTATATAAACTCTGTTGTCTGTTTATGCGGTCATTACCAATTGACAAGGGTCGTGAGAAGCCGAAACTGTATTGACGTTAAAGAAATAAAAAATTAAGTCTCTCTGAAGAGTGGGTTCCTTTTTCATATTTCGTCGCGACAGTGCGTTATTTTACATTTTGTATATATATATATATATATATATATATATATATATATATATATATTCGAGACCAAATGCCAAATTCGAGACACAAAATCAGATAGGAATAAAGAAAGCAAAAAGAGTCGCGGAACAGGTACTAAGAACGTACAAAAGGAGGGGACAAGACAGTAATGTTTCCCCTGCTGAGAACACTGATCATACCAAAACTTGAATACTGCTCAGTTTTGACGTACCCATATAAAAAGGTATATATATATATATATATATATATATATATATATATATATTATATATGTGTGTGTATATATATATATATATATACACACACAGAGAATATATGTGTATGTCAATACTTCAGGAGGTGATAGTATCGGTCATTGTGAGAAAAAATGTTCATATGAACATGTGTCTAATTCTCAATGGTTACGGAGATAGAGCTGTTTGAATCTACAAATACAAAAGCATTGTTAATGGTAATCAAGAAAGAGAAACCAATTACTGTTTCTAACATTTAATGTTTAAACATTGGCATTTTGAATGGTATCAGATACAGAAATGACAAATTTGTTACAGTTTACAATACGTTTTCGAAAATCCCACCGTCAACCTCAATACACTTTGCAACTCGTGTGCGAAGATCGGGTGTTGTTCGTCTGAGTTGATCTTGACGTTCCTTTATGCGGGCAGCAGCATCCAAAATGCGCGCGAGCAATTCGTCTCGTGTATCCACCTTTCTTTTTTAAACTTGACTTTTCATCCACCCCCACAAACAATAATCTAACGGAGAGAGGTCTGGAGACCTCGGTGGCCATTGAATGGGACCACCGCGGCCGACCCATTGACCAGGGAAAGTTTGATTTAGGTATCGCATCACCAGACGGGTAGAATGTGGAGGAGCTCCGTCATGCTGAAAGTACATACCAGTGCCTGTAGCCAAAGGAACATCCCCCAATAGTCCTGGCAATTCATTTTGCAGAAATTCTAGGTAACTTTGTCCTGTAAGACGATTCTCTAAAGTAAAGTAACAGGGCCAATCAGCTGATCATCGATGATACCGCACCACACATTGGCAGAGAAGCGATGTTAAAAATTTGTTTCCACAGTGGCATTTGGAATTTCGTTTGACCACCGATGAGAGTTACGAGTGTTGTTGATACCGTCACGGGTGAAAGTAGGACTACGTTCTACTAACTGAAGAATGTTTTCCACTTCATCCACATATTGTGGACCTTCACGTTCAGATGAAACATGAGGGCTGGGAAGTGTACCAATCTCACGCAATGTGTTGAAAACCCTGGTAAACACTCTTCGATCCGGAATTCTGCGGTTCGGAAACCGTCGACGGTATTCTGCAACAGCAGCTGTTGCACTTCCATCGCAAACACCGTAGACATACACCATATCTGCATATTCGGCATGTGTGAAGGTGTGTGGCACTCATTCTTAACACTGCTTCAAACACCAAACAATGTCACTCACAACAGTCAGCTGTCGATTGGCTTATGTTACATGTTTACATTACAGCTTACATGATTCAAGGTTATAGGGGAGGAAAGGGGGAGGAAGAGCTGCGCATGTTCATATGAACTTTTTTCTCACAATGACCGATACTATCACCTCCCGAAGTATTGACCTTTCCTCCTGAAACACCCTCTATATATATATATATATATATATATATATATATATATATATATATATATATATATATATATATATATACCTTTTTATATGGGTACGTCAAAACTGAGCAGTATTCAAGTTTTGGTATGATCAGTGTTCTCAGCAGGGGAAACATTACTGTCTTGGCCCTCTTTTTGTACGTTCTTAGTACCTGTTCCGCGACTCTTTTTGCTTCGTTTATTCCTATCTGATTTTGTGTCTCGAATTTGGCATCATCGGTTTCGTGCTTCTCTGAATTTCCTGTCTATCTGGAGCATAAGATGCAGTCTGTTTAAGTTCCTCATTTCTACCATATCTCAAGACCTGAAATTTCTCGGTGTTAAATGTCATATTGTTGTCTTCTGACCATGTATATATTCTGTTCGTGTCCTTCTGCAAGGTACCTTGTGGTACTGAGCTGCGTACTTCTGATTCTGATGATGATGATACACCTTGAATTTTGACGACCTGTAGACGTTCTCTGAGGAAGTTGTAGATCAATTTTCCCACTGTGACTGTTATTCCCATATTTTTTATTTTATGTGCTATTATACCATGATCGCATTTGTCGAAAGCTTTAGCAAAATCCGTGTATATGACATCATAATTTTCATTGCCTTCAAGTGCATCTAGGATATTGTTATAATGCTCTATAAGTTGTGATAGGCATGATCTTCCTGATCGGAATCCGTGCTGATTTTCGTTGAATCTTTCCAGTGTCTCCAAGAAGTCATAGATTTTCTCTTTCACTATTCTTTCAAATATTTTGGTGAGGTGGGACGTCAAAGACACTGGTCTATAGCTCTTTGCTTGAGATCTATTCCCTCCTTTATATATAGGGATAATGTTTGCTCTTTTCAAGATGCTCGGTATTTCCCCAGTGTCAAGGGATCTTCTCCATATCCAATATAAAGGTGTAGCTATTTTATTTTTACAGTTTTTAATTAATAGTGCGTTTCATATATATATATATATATATATACTGTATGTATGTATATATATATATATATATATATACTGTGTGTGTGTGTATATATATATATATATATATATATATATATATATATATATATATATATGTGGAAAAGGTTTTCCACAGGAAATAATTTTTTTTTTAAATTTAAAATATCATACTGTTTGTGTAAATTAAAGTATTAATCCTTTAAAAGATATAATACTGTTCGTATAAATTAAAATATGAACCCATTAAATTTGTATTATTTGTATAAACTGCCTCAATGCCTAGTAGATTGTCTGGCATCCTTTCGCTAGACCTAACGATGCTCTCCACAGATGCCACATCTATAATCTTAAACAGAGATTCCTAAATTCTAAATATTCTTTTCGGCTAATATAAATCGCATATATAAAGGAGTTAAGTGTAGAACCAAAATTACATAAATTCTTTGGCTAATATTATTAGCCTAGGACTTTCCAACCTTAAGTATCTTTTGTAAACGTGGCACCATGGGAGTTTCTCCAGGGGCAAAGTGCAAACACTTTGAGAGGGCAGTCGGAAGCCTCACCCCTCTAGGGAGTGCGTGCCTCGCCCTTTGGCAGCCGGTTCGGCTCAGGTCCTTTGCTCGTTAATAACTCTCTAAACAATAGTAGTGTTAAGGATTTGATTTTCTACCAGGGCCACTCAATATATTTTGCCCCACCTTTATTTTTTCTTTCCAAGTTTCCTTGTAAGTTCCACAAATTTTTACACAAGTAGTTACATACCTTTTTTACAAGTTTTTATTTTTCCGCATTGTTTCCATCCATTTCTACGGCTTTCCTCCACCTCGAAGCAAGGGCCTTTATTCCTTGCTCGTAAAAGTCCGCTGGCTTCCGCTGGAGCCACCTCTTAACCTCCTGAACAACCTCATCGTCACTCTGAAACTTTCTTCCCCGAATAGCATTCTTCATTGGCCCAAACAAATGGAAGTCTGAAGGTGCCAGATCCGGGGTGTATGAAGGGTGGGGTAACACAGTCAAGCGCAATTTTGTGATAGCCTCTCTTGTTTGCAAACTGTTGTGTGGTCTTGCGTTATCGTGCAAAAGAAAGACGTTTTCCAGTTTTCTCTCCGGTCGAACTCGCTTTATACGTCTCTGGAGTCTCTGTAGGGTAGCAATATATGCCTGAGTTGATTGTTTGTCCTTTTTTCATAATGTCCACCAGAATCGCCACTTTCATGTCCCACAAGATGGTGGCCATAACCTTTCCTGCATAGGGAGCCATTTTGAACTTTTTCTTGCGTGAGGAGTCTGCGTGATGCCAATCCATGGATTGGCGTTTTGTTTCAGGTTCAAAGTGCTGTACCCAAGTCTCATCCCCAGTCACAATTCGTGAAAGGAAGTCATCCCCTTCTGTCTCGTATAGAACCAATGACTCAGAAGCAATTTCTTTTCTTTGAGCTTTGTGATCGTCAGTCAGTTCGCGAGGAACAAACCGTGAACACACTTTTGAGAGTCCCAATTGCTGAATTATCGTATTCATATTCACTAATTTCTAGCTGCAGTGATAGCTCCTTGTATATGACGCGCCGATTTGATCGAATGATGCTGTTAGCACATTGCCGATGCCAGGCGACCGCTGCGTAGCTCATCATCGAGGCTGGCTCTTCTTCTCTCCGATGATCTCACACGTTTAGACCAGCGCCCAACTGTGCTTCGATCAACAACAGCATCTCCATAAACGTTTTGTATACGTTTGTGAATATTTCCAACTGTTTCCTTCTCTGCGGTTAAGAACTCGATAACAGCTCTCTGTTTACGACGCACATCACTGTCAGACGCCATTTTCGAAACTGCGTTAACCA
>JAJOZX010000204.1:1505000-1522500 GCA_023014485.1 Bathynomus jamesi | reverse complement strand
ACTCCCGTTTTCTATGTATTTTTTATTTCCATCTCTGAATTCAAACTTGTGGAAAGAGAGAAAAAGAATAAAAGTTGCCGGAGATTAAATATTAAATTCGTTTTGAGGTTTGGTCACGTGAAGATTAGGTCTTGTTTCCAGCGGAGGGAAAAGAGAAACAGAAGGACAATGAACAATGCCAACTTCAGTTTTTGATTGTCCTCCAACCTTCTCACGCCGCTGGTAGAATGCCCTGGAAAAACAAAAAAAAATTAATTATTCATACTGTCGTCACGCACGGTTTTTTCAAGAAATATGTGTCTATCAAATGATATTCTGGTATACATTCCTTTCTTCCTCGAACTGATCGATAATCCATAAACAGTAGAAAAAAAGCCTTGGGTGAGTAAATAATGATGTAAATAGATTATGTACAAGTTTTTTTCTTTCATATGCTTTTACTTTATCATTATTATTACTACCTTTTTTCCAATATTAGCGATCAGACGAGGGAAAAGGACTGTTCTGCAACGACAGAAGTAACTATTTGAGCTTTCGGCCAGTTATTCGATCAGGCCAGAAGTATGGGTGCAATCAGCGCGATTGCAACCCTTTATCCCATATGGCAACATTTGCATTATTATTGAATGTGCCCATGCCCATAATCGTACAAGAAATTATTTTTTTAAGTTATTAATTCAATATTTAATACTTCATATCAAAGGAAGCAAAGAGCGTAAAGATAAACGTTACCCGGGCGCAGCCAGGCGTGTGACAGTAGGGATTGCTACCTGCGAGAGCCGCTCTTTCTTCCGCATCTACAACAGGAACGTTGAAAACGAGTTCTTCGTGGAGCTTGTAGGAGGCGACGACGGAGGAGCATCGGAGGGTAAGACACCCTCTTATGAAGTGATTCGGGCTCACAACGAAACCCAAGGAAAGAAGACTCTGCTTCAGGCGCCCCTCCACGGTCGGGGACTGTGGCTCCAGCTGCTCGAAAGGAGCCTGAAGGAGAAATAGAAAGATAGGGAGGAAGGTACTCATAGAGGATGTGACGACGGAATGGACGAATGAGAGGAAGGGAGGGAAGAAGAAGAAAAAGAAGAAGAAATGAAAGAAGGGGAGATAATGAAAAAAAGGGGGAAGAAAAGTGAAAGAAAAAAAGGAATGAAATAACAATAAAGAAATACCCTCGATTTATTCGCCGAAAAAGAATAAAATAATAATGAATAAGACAAAAGTATTCAATTCACTCTCTTTCACGAGATTTAGTTTCAAAGCAGAATTTTATTCAAAGACATTACGACACTTTTTTAATTTTCAATGCAAATTTCGTCGTCGAGAATATTAAGTTTTTGAGGACACAAGAGGCGGAAACTGCCCTTGAGTGCCATGGAATATCATGAAGTGCCATAACGGAGTTACTTATGCATTGTACTTAAAAATTATAAATCTTTTAGATATGTATTATTTTAGTTTGAATTCTTAATATAATATATAATATATATATATATATATATATATATTATATGTGGAATATCGTGCATGAATCCGCACGACTTTTTCAAGATAAAAAGAACTACCCCACATCATGTTGCAAATAAACATTGGTAAAAATTAATAATAGTGAACAATTTTTTGTTTTATTTTAAAAAAATAAAATTATTAATAAATTCAAAATAGTTTTTTATGCCATGAATAAGTGGTTTTGGTATACAGAAAAAAATCTATAAATAATAATTATATAATTAAACATGGGAATTGTTGGTACAGCCTATAGAATCATTAGGTTTCATCTCAATTGAGAGTGGTGGATATGCGTGGTGGATATGCGTGGTGGATTGCTTGTATGGAAGGTGTCAATATGTCGTTTGAAAATGTGAAATTTTATAGACGTCATAAAATTATGCGAGAAAAAGAGAATTTAATTAATGAATTACTAAAGATGTGTTAAAAGATCGTATTTTGTGTGAAAGACCTTCTAGAAGTTGAAATTTGAGAAAACTTTTAGTGCTTGACAATGGCGTCTGTGATAGATACAGACTGAAATGCGTGCATTGCAAAAAGAGGTACAGTTTAAGATCGCAGTCAATTAAGTATCTTCTAATAAGCATGGATTTTTTATATATAAAAACGCAAAAAACCACTTTTTCCTACGTGAAGGTCAAAATATGAAAATAAAAACCCACTCTAATAGACAGAGTTTATTTCCACGACAGTTTTCGACGCCCACTGGCATCCTCCTCGGGTGTTTCTGTATCCACCCGAGGAGGATGCCAGTGGGCGTCGAAACTGTCGTGGAAATAAACTCTGTCTATTAGAGTGGGTTTTTATTTTCATAATATAAAAACGCGTTTTTATTTTTGCTTTATATAAGAGAAAATTGTCAATTTACATAGAAAATAACCATATACTTTCACTAAATTATTTGTTATATGTTGTAAAAACAAAAGAATATTCGATAGTTATATTTTAAACATGTAAAATATATTTTCTTTTAGTTAAACTTTGACCTACAGGCAACACCCCAAGCTAAATAACTTTTTTCAGCTTCTTTTATATTTCAAACCAAATATATAGATAAGTATTTAGCCAATAAAATAGTTTCTAAATGTTATAAAAACAGAAAAATATCGGAGCAACTGGAGAAAACGCACCTGATGTGACTGAAAGGTGCGTTTTCTCCAGTTGGCAAAAACGGAGGTGCGCTTTCTCCAGTTGGGGTAATTTCAGAAAATTGGCCGCCGCCGCCGCTGACGTCAATGCTGACGTCAATGCCCCCGGCAGGGATTAATAGTTAAACTAAGACCTACTGTACGCCCTTGATGATTGGTTAGGTTAAGTCATGATATTTTCGTTAGTTTAAACGAAAATGACATTAGGACCGATCAATTTGTGATGCGTGATCTTTACGGGGGCTCCGCCCCCGTACCCCTGAGACCTAAATTATACAAATGATAATGTAATAACGGTTACTATAGGATACATGGATGTCGAAGAAACATGCTCAATTCATATTTATCTGAATTTATGTGGCGTGATAGATTTCATAATTATGCTTTTAATAATTTGTGTAAACACATATCAGAACAATATCCTTTTTGATTTTAGTTTCTGTATGATTTTATTGTGTTTTCCCTTAATAAACATGTTTCTTATTCATTTGTTTTAATATCCTTTTTGAGTTATGTTCAAGAGGTGCGTTTTCTCCAGTTTGCTCATTTAGAGGTGCGTTTTCTCCAGTTGGCTCATTTAGAGGTGCATCTTCTACAGTTGGCAAAACTGAGGTGCGTTTTCTCCAGTTGCTCCAAAATATCTAGCATGCGTGTAACAATTATAAATTTTTTATATAATTACGGGCCTACGCCCAAGAGCGGTGTTTCTTAATCGTTATTGTGCTGGCGACCCCATTATGACAAAAAAATTCGGGATCTCTCTTCTCTAGATAATGATCGAGCGCATACTTCAGCTGCAAATACAGCTCCCAAATAATTTCTCACGTGACGATGGAAGGCTTGGTAAAAGATGAATACTCAATTTTTTCAATGAAAGGGTGGTAGAGCCTGTCGACCCTGCAGAAAACCCCCATGATGTCCGTTTTCTCATTGTATCGGTTACTCTGAGACACTAACACCGGACGTTGAGTGAACGTTCTTCTGACAAAACCCTACAGTTGTCATTCTTGTCGGGAGACTTACAGTATGACTTATGTACATCTTAGAGAGCTTGAAAAAGTGAGTATCCAAAACTGGTGTCTGAAGCGTTGAAAGTTTTAACTGTATTTACAACCTCATACTTACGCAAATTGGGCTCCTCATTAGTGATTGAAATTAAAATAAAGCAACGAAATAGACCTTCTGTTACTTTGTATTTCGTCTATTCAACCGAATGTAAGAAGATTGACAATGCAAAACAAGTAAAGGTATTTCATTGAAAGCCATAGATTAACATTTAAGAAAGTATCGACTAACAGAAAACAATTTCAACTCTTAAAACTGTGACATTTCACTGTCACTTTTTTACTTAAAACAAATAGCTTCTCTCCGATTTTACATATATTTTGCTGGAAAAAATAAACTTCGATTTTCCGTGTCGGTTGATCTTTTTTCCTAAGCTCCGAGACCACTCTGTTGAGAAATACATTGCCCTTGAGGATATCTGCTGCACTATTTTCAGTTTTCTTCTACATTTTTAATAGTTAGGAACAATCAAGGAAAGGAAAGCATGACATTTTCAAAATCCCAGCCATACCATGATTGGTTATACAGAGTGTTTCTAAAGTCGCCCAACTTTAGAAACACCCTGTATTAGAATATTTATTGATATTCAATTAATAAATGTTTGTAGAATAACTAATTGTACATACATATCATAGGCAACAGTAATTACTAATAACTGGACGCTTGGAAGTGAAAGTGTTTCAAGTGCATTCAGAATGACATAACTCAAGAAGTCTCACATACATGGATCCCCTCTGATGACGGTGTTTTCTTCCCACAAAGTGAAATTTGAGTTACTTTTAGTCATTTGAGTAACTTCGTGGGGAGCATTCGGCCTGCAGAGTACGGATTCATGTATTTGAGTCGCTCTTTGGTAGAAAGCAAAAATTAGTAAAAAATGAACGTCAATCACTTTCATTTTCAAGCGTCTAATTGTACTATTAACAAAGTACCTACTTGTTTTAGTAGTTTGAGATAATTAAAGGTGTGTGTGTGTGTGTGTGTGTGTGTGTGTGTTTATATTTCAAAACTGTCCAAGTTTAAAATATTTCCACATGATGATTGATGACCATCATTCGTCGTTATAGGTCGTATAGGGAGCCCGGACTCTATTACAACATTAGTAAGATGCTGTTGTGGAATCAATCCAATAATCTCTGTGATTATTTGATGGAGTTCGGTCAGATCTCTTGGTTTTTACGAAACATGGGTGTTTTAACATACCTCCAAAGACCAAACTCGAAAGGATTAAGTCCGATGATCGAGATGGCCATGTTATCGGTCTTTAACAGCCTATCTAGTGTTCAAACATCAGTATGAACAGGATTCAACAATTTGTGTGCTGACACGTGACTACATAATTGGTTCATTTTTCTTTGACGATCGTACCGCGACTGGAGAGGACTTTCTCCATATGCTGCAGACACTTTTTCTTCCTCAACTAAAAAAATATTGGAGTTGAAATGAGAAGTGTAATTTTTCAAGAAGATGGGACGCCTCCCCACTATGTTGCTGCTGTTCGCAACTTCCTAAATGCACCCTTTCCCCAGCGCTGGGTAGGGCGTGGTGGACCGATAGCATGGCCACTTCGATCATCCGATTTAACGCCTTTGCACTTTTATTTATGGGGGTTTATTAAAACATTTGTGTTTCGTTACAAACTCAAGGATCTTGCCGAACTCCATCAAAGAATCACATAAGTTATTGGGTTCATTTCACAATAGTATCTTCTTAATGCTCTAAGGAAGGCCGGGCGTCGAATACGGACTGTACCGATGACTGATGATCATTATGTAGCAGTGTTCTAAACTTGGACGGTTTGGAAATGTAAACATACACATATACATACACATACTCATATATATATATATATAATGGCTGAAAGTTTTAATCATTTCGCGAAATGGCTGTTTCACTTGGTCATTTAGCGAAATGACCAAAATCGTCAGCCATTACTCGAAATGGCTGAAATTCCACCTTGGTCATTTCGTGAAATGGCTAAAACGACTTCTGTCATGAATTCATAGATAACAAACATCACAATAAAATTGGAAACCTTTATTTAACTAACTAAATCTGCTAAAACATACATACATTCACAGGTCTGTTCAAATAAGTGAGAAACACTCTTCAAACACATTTGAACACATTTGAATTTTCAATACAGAGGTTTTCAAATACTAACCGGGCCTTCAATGTTATTATGATGTCCGCCATTGAAGGCCAAGTTAGGTCAACTGTATGCTCTTGACAATTGGTTAGGTTAAGTCGTTTTATTTTCGTTAATGCTAACGAAAACAACAACGTACAAAATCATTTCCCCGGTTAGGTCAACTGTATGCCCTTAACAATTCGTTAGGTTACGTCGTGTTATTTTCGTTAAAACTAACGAAAATAACACAACTTAACCTAACCAATTGTCAAGGGCACACAGTTAACCTAACCGGGCATACAGTTGACCTTGTACGAAATGACCAAGGTGGAATTTCAGCCATTTCATGTAATGGCTGAAGATTTTAGTCATTCCGCGAAATGACCAAATGAAACAGCCATTTCGCGAAATGACTAAAACTTTCAGCCATTACGCGAAGTGGCTGGTTACACACTTTGACTGTAACATACATATATATACACACACATATATATACACACATACACATACATACACATACACACACACACATATATATACACAAATTACACATACATACACATATACACATACACACATACATCTATATATATATATATATATATATATATATATAATATATATACACATACACATATGATATACATATACATATATATAAGTAAAAATGAACAATGAATAATTCCTATGTAATCCGTGTATTTATATAAATCCTCATGCTTACCTAATCCGTGTATTTATATAATCCTTATATGGATCCTTATATTCACTGTCTTCATATAGTACTTGTGTTTGTATGGTTTTTTGTTCGAATGTTCATTTTTACATGAGGAACCAAAGTCACCTGATGCGAGTTTGGATAGAATTTCGATTTTTTGCTTTCTATTTTTTTTCAGCGTCACAACCATGCGACCTACCATTTCTATGGTTTAGTCGTATCCATATTTCCATTTTTCATTTGTTAGAGAATTTATTATAATTAATTATGGTTGTCTTGCATCTAACCCTCATCCCTAAATTTTATTAGATTATGCATGCACATTGCATATGGCATGATTGGAACCCTTAGTTGCACTTCTTTATTCATTTACTGAATTCTTCCTCAAATGTACCCAATTCCTTAATATTTGCCGTATATTTAATTAATAGTTTTACTCACTCTTTGACTTTAATTCGTTTCTTCTAATTTCTCCCAATAATGACTTGTACTGTACGTACGAATTAAATAACTATGGCGTATTAATTATGAATTGACGTATGACATAATTTCAATAACTATGACGTCATAAAGTAGCTTAATTCCCTTCACATTTTCCCGTCATTAATTTCCCTTCATCATAATAATGAGGGGTCGCGCGTCTTAAGGTACCTAAGCGCCACCACAGGCGAAAACGTGTTTTTGATGGATACCACTATTTTCACCCATCCTCTATCGCGTGGTTTGGGTTATAATGACCTTACGACACTAGAAGTATGATTGAAAACCTTATGAAGCGAACTACTTTTTCACCTCTATCGCCAGCCAAAAGTTCACCCAAAGTTCGGCATAATAAGAAAATCAAAAACTTAAAAAAATATATATAAAATATAAAATATGAAGATCTATTCCAAAAACTCATGAACATCTTCATTAGCATACTTAGAACTCTAATTTAGCCAAAAATGAACGTTCTAGCTCAATTAATAACAGAGATACTATTGCCAGAATATTGCTGAACTTTGGAGGCGATTTCTGACGAATTTTAATTTTGGCACTTAGGTACCTTAAGACGCGGGACCCCTCAATTATTATCTCTAGTGTACAATGTATGGTAAATTCTTTAACATAATAATAAAAACCTTACACTCTATACGTCATTATTTATATGTTGTTCATTCATACATCCATGTCCTTTCTTGACCTTTATCTTTTGTTAATTTTATTAATTATTCATTCAGCTACCTATTGTCTACCATTGTCAAACTATTGTTTGACTACCAATATGTGTACAATAGTTTATGCATTCGTACATGTCCACTGAGGACGTACATAATTACCTTACATGTAAGTACGTTCACATGTATACTTTTTATTTTTTTTAATTATTTAACCTCTCGCAAGATACTCGTGGATGTTGATACGAATATTCAGATTCCGATGACGTCGCCAAAAAAGCGAGCCTCGGAACCCGAAATCTCTCTTGCGCCTGCTACAAATTCATAACATAAGGTGTTATGTTGTATGTTACGTTATATCATAAATGTCCGTGTACTTCCGTATCTTACTTCAGTATCAGATATGTCAATTAACAATTTGCTAGAATTGTAAGTAACTAATAATTTAATATGATGTAGTTAATGTACTTTAATGAAACTGTAATTGACGATAATAAGTGAATGTGAATTAATTCGTAATTATAATCATAGTTGTAGTAAACCAAAATTACAATGTACTTAACTTAATAATGTACTTAGATTGTACTCAATGTACTACTACGAAATTGTCGCCATTTAGGAATGTATTCTCGGCGATATTACATTATATTTTTTTATGTATATATTTTTTTCGTTTTATTTCGGAGTCTTTCAAAATTCTGATGTGTTTAAAATTAGGCTTGAACTGCACTTCAACCTTCAACTGCACTCCCCCACATTTAGACTTATATGATGCTTGTATTTGTAAAATAAGAGACACTCCCTTGTTAGCAGCCTTTGAGCGAGGAGGAGCCTTCCTTGAGGAGGCCCTCGCCTCCGCACTTTTAAATTCCGGCCTGAGCCATGGTCGAAAGAGGTCGAACCCCTCCCCCTGTAAATTAAACTTAGAGGCTGAGCATTGCCTGTACATTTTAGCAGTAAATTACAGTAAGAAAAAGTCTATCTTCCCCTTCGAGTTTTGCTCTCTTCAGAGAACTTAGTCTTAAATAGAGAAACATAAGTTCCAGATACGTTATAAGAAGCATCAGGGAACCTTCAGAGAATTTAGTAAGTTTTCACGGAATCCTCCGAACCACAACAAAAGAACTCTGAGAGTATTATAGAAGAAACTTCTGTGAGTAACAAATCCGTTGCTGCCTCCTAATCAGAACCCCCGTCGACTTCGAACCAACCAAGGCCACAGACGGAGGGGTTAACATACACACTACTGTATATATATATATATATATATATATATATATTACACATTTTAACTGCAAACAACACAGTATAATTAATGTAAAGAACGACGCTTGTGTAGAAGAGCGTTCCGCACATGATGAGGAGGGAGAACGAGCAAATGAAAAATGAGGTACTTTCCAGGAATCGAACCCAGGATCATCCAATTGCCAGTCGGATATGCTAACCACTGCACCAAGGACCCAGATTAGTCAGTACTCATAATTCTCCTACATACGAGCGGAAGTAAATGCCCTGAGGGGGCACCTTCGCATGCCGTACATTTATACATTTTAATTGCAAACAACACAGTATAATTAATGTAAAGAACGACGCTTGTGGAGAAGAGCGTTCCGCACAAGATATACACACACCACACACTACATATACACACTACACTACACACTACATATACATACATATACATAATATATACATACATATATATACTATACATATACATATACATACTACACACACACACATACACAAACACACATACATATACACACACACACATACATATGTACACACACATACATATACACACACTCACGTACATATACACAAACACACATACATACACACACACACATGCATACACACACATAATATATACACACACACACATGCATACACACACATAACGCACACACACAGACACATAATATATACACACATATAATATATACACATACACATAATATATACACACATATAATATATACACATACACACACACATAATATATAAACACACACAAAATATATGCACACACACACACACACACACAATATATACACACACACAACACACACACATAATACACACACACACAATACACACACACACATAATATATATACACACACAATACACACACATAATATATATACACACACACATATACACACATAATATACACACATACAATATACACACACACACAATATACACACACACACATAATATATACACACACAAAATATATATACACACACACTACACACACATAAAATATACACACACATAATATATATATACACACACAAACACATAATATATAAACACACACATAATACACACACACATACATAATATACACACACACATAATACACACACACAATACACACACACAATATACACACACACACATAATATACACACACACAATACATACACACACATAATATATATACACACACAATGCACACACACACATAATATACACACACACATAATACACACACACACATAATACACACACAATATACACACACCACACAATATATATATATATACACACATAATATATACACACACACACACAATATGTATATATACACACACAATACATACACACAAATAATGTATATATACACACACACATAATATATATATACACACATAATATATACACACACACACACACAATACACACACACACAATATACACACACACATAATAACATACACACACACATAATATGCACACACACACACACACACACATATAATACATACACACATACACATATACACACACACACACATATACTACACACACACACACATATATATATATATATATACACACCACATATATAATAATATATATATACATACACACATATATATACACACACATACATATACACACACACACATATATACATACACACACAATATATATATATATACACACACACACACACAATATATATATATATATATATATATATATATATATATATATATATATATATATATATATATATAATTTAGGGCGGAGTGAAACAACTTTTTATTTAAAATTTATTTGCCTCACTTGTTTTTTGGTGTATTAGAACAGAGAAATGATTTATTCAGTCATTTAATGTTTGTAACTCAAACCATCTCTCGCATTTTTACATAAAAGCAAAATGGCCACCAGCCGGTTGTCCATAAATAAAAATATGCTCATAACATAAAAACTAAGTGTTCTATAAAAAAAAAAATTGAAGAAAAACGCTTTATAATGCAAAACTATACTTAAAAAACACCACTGTGCATACATTGTATTGAAATAAAATTGTATCTGGTCTCGGTTGGATGCCGTAAATCAATTACATTTGAATGCGATATAAAACCCGTTCATCTCAAATACTATTATTTTTTCAGGAGAGGCATCAGATCGTTTTTGGTTTCAAGTGAGGGAAGCAGAGAGCGACTTTTTATTCTTGACCTAATAAATCAGTCTCTTGATTCCTGTGATATTACTGATGCTGATGCATCTGTAATCACCTTCACGGCTCTTTCGACGTTCTGTGTGTGAATGGGATATTGCTCAACTTTGAAACATTTTGTTTCGTACTCAAGCAATTCTTCATCACACAATTTAGAAGTGAGAGGTGTTCACTGATATCAATCCTATCCCAGAAGATGATGTCTGTCCAATGTGATGCTTTCAATTCTGGTACTCTAAATTCTCTGATTTTCCTTGTATTGGCTTCCTTACACTTTCTTCTCTGTATTATTCGATCGATTGCAACTTTGCGCAGCTTTTGCTCACTATCTGACAGCATTGATAGAAGAATATTTTCTGAGTGAGCAAAATAGGCATTCCTTGATATATAAGGTTGGACAACTTTTTGTATATCTTGGGGTAACAGGTTGAACCGTTTTATCGGATCAAATATATGTTTGGGTCCATCAGGCAGATGGTTTCGATTTTATTTTGAACCAGTTAGGACCATAGTTTGTTACTATGAACAGAACAAGGCTACGTAACTCTCTGGAGGGATTCTTTTGGGAGACATAATAACGACATAGTATGTTAGCTAGAGTTAACCATCTAGAGTTGTTAAGGGGACAAGGCTTGAGTTTCTCTATGGCACCAATTATTCTGAACATGTATTGTTGATCATTACTTAAATCTTCTATGAGCTCATCTGTGAGAACTGGGATGCTATCGGCCCCATCCGTGATTGGGGAAACCTTTACTCCAGGCATCTCATGGTAAATCTTAAGAGCATTACCAATATATCCACTGAATGATCTTGGCCCAGTTGTTTTCCCATCGTATCGCTCAAACAGATGCCTTAAGGGAAGTTCATTTGTATGTAACATACAAATGCTCCATTGCAATGGTCGGTTCAGCTTCTGCTCGATGAAATGGATTATGCCACCTTTAGACCCAGTGCTAACAGTCGTACTGTCGCACCCTATCACCTGGAGATTCTGGTCTAGTGTCACTTCATTCAAGTAAGCGAACAACGATTCAGATACATCACTTCCTTTTCCAGATTTAGGGTTCAAATGGTTAAGGTATTCTCCACCAGGCTCACTCAATAGTACATAATGTTCTTCAACAATTATATCCTGGTACCATTTACCATCTTTATTTGTCTTTACCAACGTCTTGTCTTTTCTCCCATCAAAATATAAAGCTTTAACATCACCATAACTTTGTGCAGCTTCAACTTGTAATGTTTTTCTCAATTTCTGTCTCTCTCTTCTCACCTTACTTCGGTCAATAAAAGAGTCAGTATCTTTTTCGGTAATGATACCCAAATCCACCAAAGTAGCTGAAGCAATGGCCGATGCAGCCCGATGCATTGACCTCGAGTGAGACTGATGTTTAGATAAGCGTCTGAGTGTTCTTAAGTAGTTGGTGATTAGTAAGTATCGCTTGTGTTGTGTGAATATATTTACTAGTTATCATAGTTATAACCAAACAACGCACAATATAACGCGATATCTTCTCTCAAAAACCGATAGATATTATACTAGGGGTCTTTCAAAATATGACTTTCCGCAAAAAATGAGGCGGTTGGAGGGTCCTAAAAAGAAATATCTTTTTAGAACTTCTAGAGGGTCAATACACCAAATCATGAGTGAGGCAAGACGATTTAATATTTTCACTCCACCCTAACATATATATATCTAGAGGCGGGGCCACCAGCTTGACCTCCGTGTGAAGAGAGACCAACGCACGAAACAACATAAGGTTCATAAGGTATAAGGTATATACATATATTGTAGTAATGTCTAATTAAGAATTAAAACGTTTTGGTTATAAGAAATTAATAATGTTTGTTTAATAAAGAAGATAATATTTAATAAGAAATGGAATTACGTTAAATAATATAGAAATACAAGTTGACAACACTAAGAATAGGCCCAGGCTAGAGACTGGGTAGAAATGCCCGGGCAGTCATCCCTCGCCTGGTTCAAAATTATAATGGCCTCCACTCGGTCAAGTCTACCCGTTTTTTTATAATACAGCGAAACGAGTGTAGAGTACATTGAAAGATAAAAGAGAAATTGAATAAAGAAAGCGAAAAATAGTATAAAAACGCACCATAAGAAAGGTTATAAAGATTAAAATACTATATTTTGGTGGCAAGCGGTTGCCCTAATTACATTTACTTACGGGGCTTTTCCACGTGCCTTATATTTCGGTCAAAATTTTTGCTACCCGTTTTATATAGTCCTTATAGCATTAATAAATATTCTGTTTCGATTACTTAAATAGTAAGATGCATTGCGTACCCCCATTTGCAAGCAAATTTCGATTTCCATTCCTTAACAAGTCATTGTAACTGTAATTCAAAATGGCGCCTCACTTTCGAAATCTCCGTAGCGTCTTCCTAATTCTCGCGGTCAAAATTTTTTAGTTTTCTTTTCTCTTCTCGTTGGAGTCTCGACTGTTTTAAAACCGTTTCGACTCACATTTTAATTTTCATTGAGTCGGACTCTGTCGCGACTCAGTTTGAGTCTGAAATTTAATTCGAGAGTCGTTTTTCTTTTTCTTCGCGTTGTTCCCTTCCTCAGTCCGTTTTCTTTAGATTTTGTTTCGTTCAATCGGAGAGAGATTTAAAAATTGGTATTGGCCGTCCGATGACATCCCTTTCTTTTCGTTCCTTCAACGTTTATTACTCCTGTCTAACAGCCTACCTATTTTGTGTTTAAAGCCTTTTTTTTTGTGTTTACATTTTCGGAATTAGTAAAAATTGTGAGGCTAATAACACTGCCCAACAAAAAAACTTTGTTTGCTGCTGATTTAATTCTAAGACCTGTTTCTGGATAATATTGATGTCCTGATTTCAAAAATCACCTTAGATTTTGTCCATCACATCAGGTTTTCGTGCAATGCAATATGCCTATTTTGGGTGATCCATGAAGGGCGCTTATCAAAATTGATGATTTTTGAGACCTGTTAACAGCTGTTTTGCTGTTAAAATTTTATCTGTGGAATACGCAAATCTGTGCATTAAATCTAAAGGTCATGTACAACATATTAAAATCTTGGGTATCTGTGATTTCCCCAGGTGTGAGCGTGACATCATGATCTGAGAGAGATTTCCCATTGGCGGAGTGAGAGCAGCCGGTTCCGCTAGTGACGTTACTTGTAAACTTTCAGCACTTGGGTTGCAACATGAGCATTAAAGTTCACTATCTCAACAGTCATCTGGATAAATTTCCAGAAAATCTTGGTGATGTCAGTGAAGAGCAAGGTGAAAGGTTCCACCAAGATATCAAAGTGATGGAAGAACAATACCAAGGAAGATGGGATACCCATATGATGGCTGACTACTGCTTGAGCCTGCAAAGAGATTGTCTTGACATCTCTCATTCTAGGAAGTCCTATAAGAGAAAATTTATCAGCACTGAAAAGTAAGAAAACAAGAAAAAGAGAATGTTAAGAAAACTGGTCCCGTGCTTGCTTTAATATGGATTCATTTTTTGCTTATTTAAACACTTTTAATCACTTTATGTGTCAACATTACCACTGTATATTAAAGTTCACTCCCTGCACAATTGTTTACTTTTCCATGCTGATTCTGAGTATGTAAAAACTTATTTTTTGAAAAGAAAAAATTGGGCATAACCCTGCCAAAATGCGATATCTCCAAAATATCCGCATTTGATTGCTCGAAAACCTGACGTGATAAGCAAAAACTAAGGTAATTTTTGAAATCAGCACACCAAAGTTACCTAAAAACAGGTGTTAGAATTAAATCAGCAAAATTGGTGTTGGGCAGTGTAATAATAATGATTAGTAAATAAATTTTACACTTACTTATATGAATTAAATTATTTTAGTTGTTAAATAAATTGTGACATGCATTTTTTATACGGTAAGGTTTAAAATGTTGAGCGTATAGGTATAGGTACCGAATTTCAAGGTGTATAATGTATGTATATAGTAGCGAATTGTAAAAGAATGAACAAGTAACAAAATTTTCCAGAATTTAGTAGGTAGTTTTTAAGATTATTTTTTGACTGGATATAAATAATGGATTAACAGCCATCGCTTTGTAGTTTTATTCGCTTTATAATCTTAAGTTAATTTTAAGGTTAAAGTCAAAAAATAATCGTTAAAGACACTAATTTATACTGGGTCAAATTCGGATGTTGTAAGATTATATGCTTGCCGTATATAAATTGTGAGACTTCAAAGTAAACACAATTTGTTATAAAAAGATAAAAATTTGTTTAATTGAAATAGAGAAATTGTTTTCGTAAATTCTTTGGATAAATTAAGTTGTTTTTTTTTTACTTTTTTTATATATTCATTCATTTTTATAGGTGGGCTGATTATTGTTTATTTTTTCTTTCTTTCGTTTTCAAGACAATTCCGAGTGATGTTTTGTATACTTAGGCTCCTTAAATTTTTTTTTATTTATTTATTTTTATTTATTTTTATTATTTTTTTTTTTTATTTTTTTTTTTTATTTATATATTTTTTTTTTTTATTTATTCAATAAAATCTGAAATCAGATTTTATTGTGTTATTAAGGAGTGTTTTTTTGTTTTTGTTTAACGTTTTATTTTGGGTATTAAAAATGAAATTTTTTTTTTACGTTCGCGTTTGCATAGAAAATGTTACAAAAATTGTTTCCCGATGTACTGCAGTTTAATTCGGTCAGGAATATTTTTATAGAGGCTCGCTTACAAACAAAGCGAACACTCTTCATTATGTAGTGATTGTTTTAATTTTTTGTTTACATAGTAGGGTGCGTGTATTTTTGGGTTCATAATATCTGTTCTTATTCAGAATAACGATGTAAATTTGTAGTTTCACTTGGAAACGATAAATTACTGGAATTCTTGTAATTTACAAACCATACTGGGTTTTGTGTTGAGGGAGAGAGTTATCTCTCAGATGTAGTTTGTGAATTACGAGTTTTATCCTATGAGATTTAGCGTTGCAAGTTGGAATTAATGTATTAAAGTAACTTTTCGGTATTAATATTTAAATTTTTTTATTTAATGACTTGGAAAATTGTTATTTTTAAACTTCATTTGGGTTTACTCGTGCACTTGAAACCTTAGCTTGAATGTTCACCGGAGATGGAGCCTTTTAGATTGCCAATATCGCTGTGGTAATCTCTGAGTGTCCCCCCCCCCCAGAGTGTAAGAGGATTTATTGATTTTCGAGAATTGATGACATGAAGTTTCTGGGTTTCATTTTTGCTTTTTGTGTTTAAATGTATCGATGTAATTTCTGAAGGTAGTTTGAATAATATTTGTTAAATTATAATAACGGTTACTATGTATGGGCGCTTTTCTTTTATATTTATACTATACAGTTTCGTTTTGTTGTGTTTCATGAATTTTTATTATCTTTTCCGATGTAACAGCCATAAGTGACCTCACTGGTAGCTAGGCGTGATTAAATTTTTGCGAAATTTTGAGAGATTTGTCATAATTTTCCGTGAATTTGGCCAGAGCAAATTATAGTTATTGTTTCGAAGTGAAGTGTCGAGTAAATTCGGTAAATTAAATATGACGTGATAATCAGTAGCAGTACAAACGTTTCGAATAAAGTTTTTTTCGTCAAAATTTCGTGAGGCTCGATTTGGAAACAACTAAGTTGGATCCGAATTCCATCCATTGAGTTCAGTTGACCCGATAGGTGATCGATCACCGATGAGAGAGAGAGAAGAGAAACAGAATGCGCAGGGACTTGGCACAGGACGGTTTCGGTCAAAGATGGTCTACTGGTATTTTTCGGGCAGTCACTGGTCACGCTGCTCGATGCTTAGCTAAATATGTGTTTTAGCATTCGGTAGGCAAACCAAACCACGAGAGTTTGAACGAGTGTCTAAGGCTTTACTGTCCATACAGACATACAGTAGGTTCGTTGTGAAACAGCCTACGGCGAAGTAATCGTTTGATTATTGCCAGTAAGAGTCCCTCAGCTGGACGTAGGAAGAGCAGCGTTCACCGATAAAAGTTGAGATGAGAGAGGCGAGTTTCTTCGTCGACTTCTAGAATTGCAAATTCTGTCCTATTCCGGTGCGTGGTTCCATTTTCAGTATATCTCCCCCCCCTGATCCTCTTAGAATTGGACGTCTCTCTTTTTTTTTTTCGCCATCTGGAAAGAGAGCGGAACCAACCTCAAGCGTGCTGACCTGTTGCATGGAGATGCAACCCCTTGCATTCTAGCGAAGTGAGCAGGAGAGCTGCGATTGAAAATTGAAGAAGTCCGTTGTCAACTGTGCGGATTGTGATTTAAACCTCCAGCTA
>JAJOZX010000204.1:1430000-1490000 GCA_023014485.1 Bathynomus jamesi | reverse complement strand
TAGAAACCGAACCGAGTTTCTGGCCCACTCACGCACGCTCGAAAACATCTTTTGAAAATCATCTTCTCCTTCTCACCTCCCTTCCATTGATGAACCACGTTAACTTGGCCTGGGGTTTCGAGGGGGCTGATTTACAGATCAGACGAACCCGATCTCCGATGCTGTACTGGTCGAGGGCCCCGTAGATCACCGGTTTCTCCAAAGGGAGAACTGAAATAAAAAGAAATCGTTTTCTTCAGTTTTGTCTTTAAGAAAAACTTGAATTAAAAGTGACTTTTTATTATTAAAACGTTTGGATTGAAGAAGAAAAGGATAATAAGTATTTAGGGATTCACATTCAGTGTCATGTTATTAGCTTTTCTGGGTTATAAGCAAACAAGACGCTTCAGCCAGTCACATTTCTGAGCGAAATGTTGTTTAAAACCTATACCTCCCATGGTGTTAAATCGGCTGATTCGACCATGTACCCAGATATTTTGTTGGGTCGACAGAAACAATTTGCTTTAAGGATTTTGTCCAGAAACTCACGCCATCCGTGGGATTCGATCCTGGGAATCTCGGATGGCGAGTCTATTTGAGCCAAAAGATAAAAAGAGAAACTCATGAACTGTTGAAGATATACGAACAGGAAATATGTTTTCGCTTCTTCCAAATCGTGGATTCTCTCTCTCTCTCTCTCTCTCTCTCTCTCTCTCTCTCTCTCTCTCTCTCTCTCTCTCTCTCTCTCTCAATATGTGTTTTTCGCTATAACCTTTTTTCGGGTCATCTGACATTCTCACCTTGGTATAGAATAAAAAATTCTCACACAAAGCTTCGAAAGATAAAACAGAGACTGTCTTTGCCTTCAGATTTATATAGTACTTAGTTTATACTTTCACTTGATTTGTTGGAGAAAATTGAAAACTGTTCTAAACTTTGATTTACAGTATCCCTTTTTGCTACCACAAAACGTTCATAACATTCTACGTGAAGAAACATGGACAAGATTTATTTTCTTTTTAGAATATAAAAGGTGTTTAGTCATGTTGAAAATTTTGTTTTTTATTTTTTTAATAAAATAATCTGTCCCGAATAACTAAACTGAACCCGTTCGATATTTTAGACGATATATTTTGTCGTTCGGATTTGCATAGTAATGTTTTTATTCTGAAAAACTAATTTGATCGCGGCTCACGAAGTATCGCATAAAACAAGAATGCGTGCACGGAACACCCAAGTTTGGGGATCTGGAATTAAATAACTTGCTCCAGTGGGGGATACCCTGAAATTATGGGCAGGTTAAAATCATTGGCAATCTCTTAACTTAACTTCACTTTACTTTACTTAACCTAATCTGGCGTAAACTAACTGGGTATAGGTCAGGCAAGGATACGCAAACTTTTCTAATAGCGTTCCCCGCCTCACCTTTATTGAGCCTGCCTATTTTAGCGCTACCTCCTTACCCATGTTTAAACAAGGAAAAATTAATATTATCATCAGCTGATTATTCACATATCTGAAATTATTTAATTACTAAAGAAGTTGTTGGAATCAAATATTAGAACTTTCATTATTATACTATATTTCACTGTAATTCATTATTATACTATATTTCACTGAAATTGCAGTTTCTAAAAATTCATTCTGAATGTATGAAGGGGATGCTTACTGAATGTAAATAAAAAAAATTTAAACACTTTTAATATTTGCACCGCAAAAAATCTTTATTACACGAAATAATCTACTGCACACAAAAGTATTGTACAAAAGATGTATTTAAAACATAATTGTCGTATTTAAAAAATATTTATTTAAGATATAATTTATTGCACAAAACATCACTTCAATGTAGATGCAAGGTTGCTTTGGTGTGCGAGGTTGGGTCATTCATTGCGATGGGTGAGCCTAATACAAATAAGATAATAAAAATCATTTAAAAATGCTTCTTAAGTTCTTTTAATATTCTGCCGATTTGAAATTCTAATCTTTCTTGATTCCTGCATCCCCCACCGCCCTTATCGAGTTTTCGCGCCCCTAGTTTACGCACCACTGACACAACCATACGTATCCCAACCAAACCTCATCTACGGAAGTGTGTGTGTGTGTGTCTCTCTCTCTCTCTCTCTCTCTCTCTCTCTCTCTCTCTCTCTTACCGATTACTGTCATGTAGTGGCTCTTGTCGGCTGTATAATAATGTGGCCACTCGGTGCTCACTTCGCACTTGAATCTTCCTTCAGTGTCCAAATTGACGTCACGCAGGAGAAGAGTACGTCCGTTTGACCTGGCGGTCTGTGAACAAGAAAACCAGGAATGAAGTCCTTTTTGACTTTCGATTAGTCTTTTAGTTAATAAAACTTTACTGTGTTGTTATTTCCTGCACACTGCAGTTACTGTTACACGTAACTTTTGCGTGATTCCGTATATTTGTCGGTACCTTTGACTCAACTTACGAGTAACTTTACTAAATGTAACTTTTTCTGTAACGCTGCCATGATTTTTTTTTGTAACTTTCATGTAACTTTTGCATCTGTGTAACTTTACCAAAACAACCATGCACTTCAAATAAACAATATTTTACAAGAAAAAGTGAAACCAACAAAGCGATAAACAGATATTTATTATATAAATATACATTGAATTGAATAACCTTTATTAATAATAAAATAAATACAGTGGTCTTACAATTTACAATGACATAAATAATTTTGAAGCTGGACTATTTATTTTATTTTATTTGACCCTTAAGCCTTAGGCTTTACATGACGCAAACAATACATAAAAATAAAAATAATAATAATAATTAATACAAAAATATAATAAAAATTAAAGGAAATTAAAGCGCCAACATGTAGATTCTTTGACTACCTCACTTCCAAAGCAGAATGCATTCTATTCCGCTTTCCCTTTGCTGAAATCTCCATTTTATGAAATTTCATTGTTCACCACCACCTTTAGCTTTCCTCCCATTTCACTAACATCCCTGGTGAACTAGTTTACAACTTTTCTATCCTCAATGACCTAGAGCAGATTGTACAGCACCCTACTCGTATCCCTGATCGCCCTGGAGAGAGGCCCAACATTCTGGATTTATTTCTTACCTCTCATCCTTCTTCATACTCCGTCAAAATTTTTTCTCCGTTGGGTTCCTCCGACCACAATCTTATATCTGTTTCCAGACCTATCGCTCCAATTCGGCATTTGGATCCTCCCAAGAAGAGGCGCCTTTGGCACTTTGGTGTCGCTGATTGGAAGGTCCTTAGGCAGTACTTCTGTGATTTCCCATGGAATGACTACTGATTCCGTGGCCGGGAACCTTCCGAGTGTGCTGAGCGCATCACGGAAGTGATTCTCTCCGGAGACGTAGATGCCATATTCCATTCCTTTTTTTCAGGAAGAAGGGGCTAAGGGCGAATGACCGCAAAAGCGCCGGCCCCCATAGAAGAAGAAGAGAGCCAAAATCAAGGTCCGGGGTTTTCGAGATGCCTAGACACTGTGTTTGGAAGATGGGAGGTCATAGACAGGAGGAAAGATGCATTGAGGAAGATTATTCCAGAGTTGACGGGTTCAGTAGATGAAAGATTGAAAATATCGATAAACCCTTGCGTTAGAGTTGGACAGAAAAGGAATGAGAAAGTGTAGAAAGTCTGGTGGTGGGTGCTCTCCTTAAAGCAGGAGGCATGCAGTCAGAGCGTTCAGAAGAGCAATGTCCGTTATAATAGTGATAGTAAAGAGAGAGTTTGGCCACATTGCGGCGAAGAGAGAGATTGAAGCTAGTAAGAGGCGGGGAATTGATGAGAGGAAAAGCCTTTGATTTCGCCCGGTCAAATACGGCTGTGTGGGTTGAGCCACCCCACACACGAGAAGCATACTCCACACAGGGGCGAACAAGACTCCTGTACAGAGACAGCAACTGAGTGAGGGTGAAGAAACCGCGGAGCCAGTACAGCACACCTAACCTCTTAGAAACTGTATTGAAAAGTGAGTATATGTGATCTTTCCAGAAAAGATCACGAGAAAAGAAACGCCAAGAATGTTAAGAGATGAGGAAGGATTGCTGTGTTGTTGGAGGTAAGGGGATAGTCGTGTGGAAGGTTGTGATGAGTAGACAGATGAAGAACCTGAGTTTTTGAGGCATAGAAAGCCACAAGGTTTTCTGTGCCCCAATCAGATAGCAGAAACATCTGAAGTCAGATGCTTCATAGTAGTATGGGGGTCAAAATGTATGAGTGCAGGAATGTTGCAAATGTTACGTAATGTTGCAAGAGTGCCAAACCCCCACCCCTTTTGTTGCAAGGCACTCCCCTTGGTGTCAACCCCCACCCCACTTTTTTGCCAACAAAGGGGAGTGCCAACCCTTTGTTGCCAACCCCAAAATGGGGTTGCAAGGAGTATGCAACTTGGAGGCGGAGTTATCCCCCAAGCCTCACCCCCCAAAGGGGCATACCTAACCTAAGGGGACCGCTTTGGGGGAGAAGTTGGGACGGCCTCACCCCCCAAAGAGGCATACCTAACCTAAGGTGAAGAGGAACCCAGAGGAGGGTTCTTCTCTTGGCGAGAGCCAAGCGCATATGAGTCCTTCAGCCAAGCCGCAGCTCTCTTATAGGCCCCTAATCAGCCAGTTGGCTTAGAAGGCTGAGTTGCCAGATTGCGCTATGTATTTAATTATTCAATATATTAATCAGCAACTGGGCTTAGAAGGCTGAGGAATGCGCTGTTTATTTGCATATATTAATCAGCCAGTTGACACATCAGCCAGCGCCTCCGGGCACTAGTTGACACATCAGCCAGAGCCTGCGTGCGCCATCAGCCAGTTGGCTTAGAAGGCTGAGGATTGCACTGTTTATTTGCATATATTAATCAGCCAGTTGGCTTAGAAGGCTGAGGATTGCGCCATATATTTAACTATTCCATATATTAATCAGCCAGAGCCAGCAGGCGATTTATGAATGCCGATCTTACCCGCCGTTATAGATCACAAGCTCATGTTTCCCTTGTGCGTGAAGTGCGCAGAAGAGAAAAATGGTGATTGTGACCATACAACCCACCAGCGTAAGATTAGAGGTGTATATGCAAGTCTAGACCTGGATCTAGCTGTTCGCCATGGCTACAGCATATTGAAGATACATGAGGTGTGGAGGTTTCAGAAGGTAACCAACCTTTTCACTCCATATATAAACGCATTTTTGAAGGCTAATGTTGAAGCGTCAGGATACCCGCGAGGGGTTGATACCGAAGATGAAAAGTCGGCCTATATTCAACGTTACCGTGACCGTGAAGGTATACAACTTGATCGTGCCCAAATTGTAAAGAGCCCTGGCAAGCGTTTTAGTGCAAAGTTGCGTCTAAACAGTCTTTGGGAAAAATTTGCCCAGAATACCGGCAAAGGGAACGTTCATTTGGCGCAAAGTTATAGTGAAGTCTGGGGTTACGCCAACGCAACAGATAAAGAGGTCATGTAGATTGTGAATGTAGGTAATACTTACATAATAATGAACAACAATACCGAATTGGCTACAGATACCTCACGAATTACAAACATTCCTGTGGCCCGCTTCACAACAGCCTACGCACGAGTCAAACTTTGGGGCCTATTGCATTCTCTTGGGCGGCGGGTTTTGTATGCCGATACAGATAGCGTGATATTCACAGCGAGGAGGGATGAAAACATGCCCGATATTGGGGAGTTCCTCGGAGAGTTAACTGACGAGATCAAGGATGAGTATGGGGACAATGCATACGCGGATTCGTTTGTGTCAACAGGTCCAAAAACCTATGTGGTACGGGTGAGGATAGGGGATGAAACGAAGTATGTCGTGAAGGCTAAGGGTATCACGCTTAACCAAGCGAATCGGCGGGTCGTCAACTTTGATTCGCTGAAGGAGTTAGTGTGTTTGAAAGATGATGAGGGTCGTCGTCCGCCCCAACTGACTGTAGACACCCACAATTTTCGGGCGCAGAAGCTGGGGGGCGTGAAGGAGCTTAGGGGTACAAAGGTGTGCCGTAACACCTATTGGAAACGCTACCAGGTGCCTCGAACCTATGACACCGTGCCCTTTGGATACCATAATCTTCGATATGTCTATTGCTAACTTATTTATTACACGTATTTGTAAATATATACATCCTGATTATTTCGTTTATTAAATAAATCGTGCTTCAACTAGCGTTTTACTTTGCGTGTATGCGTGTGTACAGGAAAAAGTTAAGCCCTGCCCACTGTAAGACCGGCGACGTGTGTCATGCCGCAACCTGGGCTTCCCTGCCTGTTCAGTTGACCTCTGTATACCCTTGAGCTCAGACGTATATTCTCTCGCGTAGAAGAAAAAATAGTAATGACTACCTTTAATATAGCGTGTTCAACATTTATGAAGTGGTATTCGGCAAAGTGCATAGATGTGGTGGATACTGAAAAACTCCCTATTCCTTCCTCCTTTGCCTCTTTTAAGGCTGCATTGAATCGTGCGAAGGATCATGATATTCAAATACTCTACGGGTATTCTGGCGAGGGGGTTGTAGGATTTCGTAGTACAGATGATGTACTGAAGTATGTTATAGAACTAAGCTTTATAAAGGCTCACATATACCACGTAGTAGAAGAAGCAGCACGCTCAGAAGATAAACAACAGTTATGGGTAGTGAGTCTTGTGGAAGAGTGGTGTGATAAGCGGTATTATATCATGTTACACCATACCAATTACTCGTACCCTACGGCTGAAAATGTAGATCTTGTTATCATGGAGAATCTTAAGTATTTTTACCACTATATTAATATATATCATGATGAGGTTTGTAGTGAGGTTGTAGCTAATAGATTGTGTGAGTTTTTAACAGGCTTTAGAGACGAGTATCGCCTGTTGCACAAAAAGGAAAAATATGAACATATGTTTCTCACTAATAGTGCACCGGATTGTGGAGATGTTTAATTTGTGGAAATGTTGAGTGATAAAACAAATAAATACGTTATAAAATGCGTTTGTCCAAGAGTGTTCGAACAAGCCTGTACACGCTTTAGCAGTGTGACGCGTTCCCGCCCACCGGTGTACCTCACGAAACATACGAGTTCGAACAAACCCATATACGTTTCATCAGCGTGACTCACCCCGCCCCATCAAGCCGATCCTCCCTCCTGTGACTCACGCGGGGCATACGAGTTTGAACAAACCCATACGCGTTTCATTAGCGTGATTCATTCCTCCCGTTAAGGGGTGTGTCATAGTCATCTCGAACCGAGTGGACGTGCGAATACGACGGAACTCCCTTTGAGAAGCATTCTCAGCGCCACGTACAACGACTCCGTGACGAAATCATTGTGCGTGTTCAGGCGAGAAACCGGCACCATTAACTATGTGCTTGAAACGGTCTGCAGGCATGCAAGTAAACGCAACGTTATTTATTTAAGTGTTGAGGAGATGAACAGAATCTTCGTGATAGTTGAGAGGTGGGCAGAGGACCGTTATAGAATACCTGTTGGCGTAGGTACAATAAGAGATATGATTAGTGACGCCTCCTCATATACCATTGTTTGTACATTGAGTGTAAATAACGAACAACCATGCATTGATATACGACTGATGTGGAAGAACACAGCTGATAATGACGTTCTTGTCCCTACACGAAACCGTTTTATCCTCGACAGAATGTTTGAAATCGTCAGACTCCGTAAGCTGAAGCCTATATTAGACGGTCGTGTTACGGATATGATTTATTTTGACACGGTTCTTGAACAAGCATACACCGCTCTGCTCGACGGATTTGTTGAATGTAGGAATGAACAGGGGGAGAACGGTCTCGATCTGGGTGCATATTTAAAAGGTTTAGATTCTTCGAAATACCCTGAACTTTGGTACAAAGCACTTGAGAGGTACAGAGCTGAGCTCGCCTACACTGTTCACCCTGAAGAGCTGTACTTCTCTATAATGGATAGATGTCGTTACGACTTGGAAGATTATTTCCAATGCAGCTAAGCAGAGTGAAGAAGAGTTCATGATTAAAAAGCTCTGGACGGCAAAAAAAAAACCCCGATTGAAAAGGCATGTTTATAAACTTGTATTTAATGTTATGGTTAACGATGACGTTGTTTTTGTGCGTGCTTTTGATTGTGTTCGTTTAAAGATAACTTTCCCGCCGAGTGTAAAGTGGGGACAAAAATAGTATTGAACGATATGAAAGCCATTTATATTGAGTACAGACCACCGTATCAGTTAAACAGTGAAGTGATGCTTGGACGGTTTTACCACATCGTACAAAGTAATGGCGATGTGGATATAGACTCTATCACATGTGAATTTAGCGTTTTGCACCGTAGAACGTAAAGACAATATATATTTTTCCTGTACTAATATGATTATGCGTCTTGTATATTTTCAATATATTTGATATATAGGAATATTTTTCCTTTACTAATATATTTATCATACTATGTTTTGTATATTACCAATATATTTAATATAACTATGTATTTTTTCCTGTACTAAAATTTTGATAATACTATGTTTTGTATATTTTCAATATATTTAATATATCTGTATATTTTTCCTGTACTAATATATTGATAATGCACCGTTTGGTATGATTATATATTTCCCCTTCATGATGATATTATTATTATTGATCATATATATATATATACACACACCCCATTGTATATCCATTAATTCGTCTAAATAAACAGAATGATGTATTGGCGTTTTATTTATTCCTTGAACACAATTATATCAGCTGATTGGTTTTAAAAGCGGATTTCTAAGGCGTAATATATGTTAAATAAATAAGTGCAAACTGGCAACTCATACGCCAACTGAGAAAGGGAGATAAACAACATGAACGAGCGTTGCAATAATCGTTTAATAGGTCTGTCTATTGGACGTATTTAAGGACGGTCTACCATGAGTTGGCTTCACCACCAATCGTTTGGACGCTTGGTTGTAGCCCTCGTATCGGATACGCTGTGTTAATGGGGTGCACTCCTAAAATGTCGTACCCCTCATCGCCTTTTGATGGGTGAGCTCCTTTTAAAAGTCGTAGCCCTCATTTCACCATCTCCTGTTGGAGCTCCTAAAAGTCTATACGAAAGTTGGTGATGCTTTTGTGTGTGTGTGTGTGTTAATAGGGGCTTTATGGACGTACAGGCGGGGGGGGGGGGTTGTGTGTGTGGTAATAGGGGTGTACAGTCGATGAGTGTATGCATGCTTTTAAACGTTTATGCAAATAAACGCAAACTGGCAACTCAGCCTTCTAAGCCAACTGGTTGATTAATATATGTAAATAAACAGCACAAATTGGCAACTCAGCCTTCTAAGCCATCTAGTTGATGGGCCCGCTGGTTTTGGCTGATTAATATATGCTTAATTAAATAAACAGCGCAATCCTCAGCCTTCTAAGCCAACTCTCTGTGGCGCTCGTTGGCTCTGGCTGAATAAGCCAACTGGCTGATTAGTATATGGTTTAATTAAATAAATATTGCTATCCGGCAACTCAGCCTTCTAAGCCAACTGGCTGATTAATATATGCAAATAATTAAATACATGGCGCAATCCTCAGCCTTCTAAGCCAACTGACTGAATAATATATGCAAATAAACAGCGCAATCCTCAGCCTTCTAAGCCAACTGACTGAATAATATATGCAAATAAACAGCGCAATCCTCAGCCTTCAAAGCCAACTGGTTGTGGCGCCTGCTGACTCTGGCTGATTAATATATGGAATAATTTAATACATGGCGCAATCTTCAGCCTTCTAAGCTGCCTGGCTGTGGCGCTTGCTGGCTCTGGCTGATTAATATATGGAATAATTTAATACATGGCGCAATCCTCAGCCTTCTAAGCTGCCTGGCTGTGGCTGATTAATATATGGAATAATTAAATACATGGCGCAATCCTGTCTTCTAAGCCAACTGGCTGTTGCGCCTGCTGGCTCTGGCTGATTAATATATGCAAATAAACAGCGCAGTCCTTAGCCTTCTAAGCCCACTGGCTGATTTATATATGGAAAAATTAAATACATAGCGCAATCTGGCAACTCAGCCTTCTAAGCCAACTGGCAGATTAGGGGCCTATAAGAGAGCTGCGGCTTGTCTGAAGGACTCATATGCGCTTGGCTCTCGCCAAGCGAAGAACCCTCCTCTGGGTTCCCTCCACCTTAGGTTAGGTATGCCCCTTTGGGGGGGTGAGCCCGTCCCACCTTCTCCCCAAAGAGGTCCCCTTAGGTTGGGTATGCCCCTTTGTGGGGTTCAGCTTGGGGGATAACTCCACCTCCAAATTGCATACTCCTTGCAACCCCATTTTGGGGTTGGCAGCAAAGGGGGGTGCCCTGCAATAAAGTGGGGTGGCACCAAGGGGGTGCCTTGCAACAATGGGGGTTGGCACCAAGGGGGGGTTTGGCACTCTTGCAACATTACGTAACATTTGCAACATTCCTGCACTCATACAATTTACAACCATACTACTCTTCATAACCGTTCTACGCGAATCATGAAGTAATTGCTGTGAAGGACGCTTTGGAAGCGGGTGGAGAAGTAAAGAGTGGAATCAGCGGCAAAGGAGTGAATTGGAGAGGAAGTGCGAATTAAAAGATCATTAATAAATAAAAGGAGAAGAGTGGATGACAGGACAAACCCTCAGGAACACACTATTAATAGCTTTAGGAGAAGAACAGTGGCCATTTACAACCGCAGCTATAGATCGGCCAAAAAGGAAATTAGAGATGAAGGCACAGACAGAAAGATAGAAACCGAAGGAGGGCAGTTTCGAAATTAAAGATTTTTGCCAGACTCTATGAAAAGCTTTTGATATGTCTAGCGGAACAGCAAAAAATTCATTGAAATCTCGAAAGGAGGATGACCAAGAGTCAGAGATATATGCAAGATCGCCAGTACAGCGTCCCTTGCGGATCATGGACCGCCCCTCAGATATATACACACACACACACACACACACCTTTGGTTTGCTTCCGCCGGAATTGTTCATTATGACGAAGGTCAAGTTTTTCACTTCACCTTAGACCTACAGTTTAACGTGGAATCTGAACCACGCCCCCACCAGCAGCCCAGCGTCTTAACCACTAGGCCTGCCAGGGTACCCATGTATCTACCAACCACTTTCTTTATTGTGTGGAAGGATAAACAGCTGGGTCTTGCTGCGAGCCGGCTGCCGTCACCTGGTTTCGATCCCGGGGCTGACAGATTCGTAGTCAGCGACGCTAACCCCTACACCACCGAGGCGCATATATATATATATATATATATATATATATTATTACATTAAGTGGTATTATATATCACGTTTACTTTATGATTCATATGTTTTATTTAAGCTGTTTTCCTTTAAACCACCTTATATAAATCTAACCCAATGTTATATATAACCTGTTACATAGTCTTATTTCTCTGTCAGTCCGTGCAGAGGGATAACCAAAAAGCCTTTTACAAAAATAATGTATTCGTCAAAGATTTTACTAAACAACTTACACAGCAAAAATTAAATTGTTGACAGTGATAAATATTTGTTTATTTAGGGAAGACAATAATAATACAAGCAATTTAAATGTTACTGTTAGACAAGTTTAATCTACAATTGGTAGTTATTTAACTGAATACAGCCGTATTGTAATACGCAAGACCATTTAAAATGAATGAACCCATACATACTACAATTTTTTTATCTTTAGCCTGTCTGGTTAATTGACCATTTCACTTATAATGTATACTACCATATTATAACGTCTAATGCATACTTTAATTACATTGTTTACCTACTTCCGTTTTGACAGTGGTAAATATTCCCTTCTTGTGAAACTTTACATTATAACACCGTATGTATTTTATTATATTTCAACCGACTATACAAAACTCAGTCCGTTTTCTAAACGGAGAATGTAGGATATACTATTGTTGAGTATTTACACGTGTAACACGACCAGAAACACGGAGTGTCTCCATTTTCTTCCGCTAAATTTTAAGAGAAGACTATTTTGCGTTTGAATTACGTTTAGCCAACTCATTTGCTTTAAGAGTGATTTACTCAACTTAGGGGAACAATTTCACCTTTAATTTTTTGGCCACACACCATTTCTTATGTACGCATTTAAGTTAAATTTCAAAGAAATTTAATCTAATTTCGTTTAAATTTTTGAGTGAACCAATTCCTATTTTATTAAACAAATTTTGTGTGAGCACATTTGTTTAACAAGCCTTGAGATGTACTGATCTCACCCCAGCAGGGGTGGTTGTTTCTCATTGTTTCATTTAGCGCCTTTCGCTTCGAGTGTTATTTTTAATAAACACATTAATCCCATCTTTTAAGTAACATAATTTTATGCTACGTTATTCTGCAATAGATGAAAAGTAATTTGAGATAAATTTTATTCTCGTTTACTGCTTCAATCCGATTTAATTTTTATATGATAACTTCCCTTTTCGGCCTATTGCCCAGTTGCCGCACGAGGCTGCCAGGCGTAAGATTTATTTACATCCCGAAATAAAATTCTCTTAAATTGATTCATCCTATTTTTAAGAATTATTAGCCTTTCAGAAGGTGTAATTTTAACCAGCCATTAAACTTGTTAATAATGTACCGATCTAATTTTAATGGAGTTTTCCAGTTTTATACAAAAGTATAATTTATGTTCGGCGTCTCATTTTTTGAACGTCTTATCGAACAGAATCAAATCCTCATGGCTACACTTTTGTTTCACGAATGTAATTTTTACATTAGTTATTTTCCTAGTTTTTGGGTAACCTGATATGGTACTTTTATCCGAACTTATTCAGAATTAAATAGACAATTGAATTCATGTCTTTTTCCCTAACATGCATTGTTTTTAAATTTCATGTACTTAAGAATTTACAAATCGTCCTTCCACAAACGATAAAAAACGGAGCCGCCATTTCGACTCGGTCACTTTGTTTTCATGAACAATTTACTTACAGGCTATAATCAATTTCCTTATCATATTCTTATATGTAACAATATATTATATATATATTTATATATATATAGTGTGTATATAGTACAGGTATACCCGCTTAACGCAACCCCGTTTATCGCTGATTCGTTAGCGCACTCTTTGTACTGGAAGCGAAATATGTTACTACAAAATATGTTAGTAAAACAAAAAAGATAAAAAATCCTTACTGTAGCAATAGGTTGTTTTAAACACTACACAATAAGCGAAGCTTAGCATCTGTCGCAACACTGCTCGACTACTACATCAGCTGCGTTCTTTGTCCATAGCCTGTGATGTCACTTTGCCTTAGGCAGCGTTACTAACACTGTCACACATAGACCGCTTCAGAAGAGGCTCCACCTGAGAGAAACCTCACTAGCAATACTCTGTCTGAGGGCATAGCTAACCTCAAGGAGGAATTGGAGATTTTCTCAGAGCATGATCAGGATTGGGAGCGCAGCAGTGCCGTGAAGAGGACTGTCCTTCATGCCATCTCCTGCTATCATGAAATCCTTTGTGAGAAGAAAAAGAAGGCAATGCAGTTAACACTTGAGGCCTTCTTCAAGAAGAAATCTTCATCTTCGCAGGAGGAAGAGCCAGAGCCAGGTCCATCTTCGAAGGATCCCGACGATCCAGCTCCTGTCAGTTCTCCCCGTGAGTAGCTCATCCCACCTCGCCTCCCATTTCTGCCACGTAGGACTGCGACGGCAGTCGGTGGTCAACATTACGCAAGCTCCGAAAGAATGCATGAGTAAGTGTCATTTTATGTTTTCTGAGCGCTAAGACGGGTATATATATATATATATATATATATATATATATATATACAGTATATATATTACAACGTCCAATGCGCCTTGCAGAGTAAAAACCCCTCGAAACACATCCACGGGGTGGGGGAAGGTACTGGGAGGGGCGTGCGTGTTAGTATAACCTTCCCTGGTTCTACCTCAATGAGTATACCAAATTTGGTGCAGATTACTTTTGCCTTTTAGGCGTGTATAAACGAACAGACAGACAGACAGACGGACATCATCCTCCTCCTCCCATATATATATATATATATATATATATATATATATATATATATATATATATATATATATTCTCGTGGTGTGTTGAATTCAAATATGAAATTTATAATAATTATTAATTGTTACTAATTATTTTAAAATGGAATCTGAATAATAATATAAAAATTTCATAAAGAATTATTTTCAAATGAAACCAAACATCATAACCGTTACTAAAGGGCGGCCAATCAAGTTTAGTTCTACGAGATTTGAAAAAGGACCTTCTTCACCACTCTCATTACGGGGTCCTGAATGGAAGGTCGCTGTTTTGCTGAAAAAAAATTTAAATTGTAATTTAGAATTTATTTAACTTAAGGTTTCCTCCACGATCTGGTGTTAGCATTATGAATCTAACCTCGCTTTCCCCCGTTATTATTACCATCCTAATTAAAATAACTTGGTAAATAGTGATAGTTGTCATTCACACTCCCTCACGTTGTTCAAAAAAAGGTCGGCTGCAGACTTCGTGTCTCAGTTGAGGACTGGCCATGTATGCCCATCTGCTGTTTCAAAGAATTTAGAAATCGGTGTAAAATAAGTATTAAGAATGAAAATAACACAGAGTAAAGAAAAGTAAACAGAAAGTAAATGGTTACCGATTACACTAGGCAACAAAGATTTTGTTACAGAAGAACAAATAGGTGCTCCTAGCTAATTTCGGTATGCTGATTTCAAATCTATAATTAGATTTTTTCTATCACGTCTAGATTTTGTGTAAAATGCAAATCACTTTTAGTAAAATTTTCTACCACGTCCAGATTTTGGTTTTAATCGGCTTAATGCCAGTAATATGAAACTTGCTTTTCAAGGTGAAAGCAATTTTTTTTGCCAACTATATACAAATTCGAACAATTTTGATAAATAAAATTTATCCCGAGTCGCTACGTGACAGTCAAGCAGAACGGTTGTTGAAGCTCTCTGCTGATGAGCAAGTGACAGGTTGTGGTGACCTGTGTGTTTTTATAGCATTTGTTTTGTACTACGGTGTGTATTTCTTTTTATTTTGCACATCGTAATAATTACTTTCTACGTTTTTTCAGATATTGTATGGTAATTCAAAATGGCATCAAATAGACGTGCTTGTGTAAATCACCCAGACAACTTCTGCTTTGTCTGTGGACAATATACACCTAAGCCACAACGTAGAAACATAACAACAAAGATTAAACTTGCCTACAAGTGTTATTTTGACTGTAAGTTAGGAGACCAACAGAGGGACTGGGCACCACATATTTGCTGTGCACAGTGCAATGCAATGTTAATAGCTTGGATGAATGGTAAAAGAAAAGCTATGCCGTTCTCAGTCCCCATGGTTTGGCGTGAGCCGAAAAATCACTTCAATGATTGTTATTTTTGTTTGACAAAGATTGCTGGTTTCACAAAGAAAAACAAATCAAAGATCACGTACCCAAACTGCGAATCAGCAATGAAACCAGTACCACATGATGAAACAAATCCACCACCAGTTCCACCAGCAACGATAACAGACAGCAGTTCATCTGAAGATTCTGCTAGTGATATAGAAACAGGGAAAGATGGCATATATGTTCCAGATGCAAATATTTCCCCACATTTGTTAAGTCAAGCGGAGTTAAATGACTTAGTGCGCGATTTGGAATTACCAAAAGAAAAGGCAGAGTTGCTTGGTTCAAGACTTCAAGAATTTAATCTTCTCCAACCAAACACCAAAGTTTCCCATTTCCGCCATCGCCATTTGCAGTTTTCATCATTTTACTTACAGGAAGAAAACGTTTGTTTCTGCCACGATATCAGTGGTCTGATGCAAGGGATTGGCTGTCGCTATGATCCAAAAGAATGGAGACTGTTCATTGACTCTAGTAAAGCTAGCCTTAAAGCTGTATTACTGCACAACGGCAATGAAAAACCTTCAATACCTGTAGCACATGCCACTGGCCTTAATGAGACTTATGAATCGATGAAACTGCTGCTAAGACTCATCAAATATAAGGACCACACATGGAATATTTGTGGCGACCTTAAAGTTGTATCATTACTTCTTGGGTTACAGTTGGGCTACACAAAGCATATGTGCTTTTTGTGTCTATGGAACAGCAGAGATGACAAGAACCACTACAAAAAACATGATTGGCCATCTAGAACTGAACATGTTGTTGGTAAATACAATGTGAAACACCCAGCACTTATTGACCCTCAGAAAGTACATCTTCCACCACTTCACATTAAACTTGGCCTTATGAAAAATTTCGTGAAGGGTATGGATCATCAAGGTAGTGGTTTCCAATATTTAAAGGATAAATTCAAAGGAATATTGACAGATGCTAAGCTAGAAGCTGGAGTTTTCACTGGACCACAGATCCGCAGTGTCATCCACGACTCATCGTTTCCATCTAACCTAAATGAGAATGAACTAGGAGCATGGACATCTTTCGTTGAAGTTGTCAAAAATTTTCTTGGAAACCACAAAGTTGAAAACCACCGTAAACTCGTAGAAAACATGCTTAAATCTTATGAAATAATGGGATGCAGAATGTCTTTGAAAATTCATTTTTTACATTCTCATCTTGACTTCTTCCCGGCCAACTTGGGGCTGTAAGTGACGAGCATGGTGAGCGCTTCCACCAACAGATCTCAGTTATGGAAAACAGATACCAAGGTAATTTCAACCCAAATATGATGGGAGATTATTGTTGGTTCCTGCAGAAGGAGAGCTCGTCATCCTACAAGCGACAAAGGAAGAGGACACACCAAAGTTTCACTTAAGAACAGGAATTTGCCTTTCAGTAGTAACAACAAAATACTAACGCGCTTTGGGTGGATGGTTGGGCGCAGGGGTGGTAACTCCGCCAGCGGAATTCCGCTGTCTGTCTTAAGCCAGAATAAAGGAGGAAAGACATCCCTGTTCACTAATTATTTAAGTATGCTTAACATAAAACGTGGCACGGAAAAGTAGCTTAGACGGCTTTCGTAATAGAAGCGGGTGAGAAAAAAATGAAAAATAGGGGTTTTCGGTTACACAAAATCTGGACGTGATAGAGAAATTTTGATATCAGATCTGAAATCAGCATCAGCGCTTTAGTAGGAATCAGTAGTTCACGTGTCTGTAACAAAAAAAAAGTTGAAATTTGTTGCCTAGTGTTATTATTATGTTGTATTTGATGGCCAGTTTGTAGCCATGTTTGATACGTAAATCGGTACTATAAGGAATGATGGTAATTACCGTTATTTGATAATGATTATTAAGTGAATGTTATTAATGAATGCTTTGGTCGAGGTCACCAGATCTTTCAGAACAAAGTAATGTTATTAATTAAGTTATTAATTAGGTTGATTGATAGATTGAGTTTTCTTCTTTTATTTAACATAAAATAAATTGATTAACGAAAACGACAGCATTGCTATTGCTGATTGTTTACATTGGAAATACTGTAATGTGTACACTTGAATTAATGCTTAAAATATGAAAATTAATAACGCGCGGCAATGATGATCTTTATATAAAGTTAATTGAGTGATATTAAAGGGCCAATGAGGCTTTGCACGAATGATGTTTACATGATGATAACGCGTGGATCACTGAAGTTGGTGTTCGAAGAGCGAAAGCGTTGCGACGCTCGTATCGAGGTTCCCGCGCTGTGACGTCATCTTTTGCTCGCCCGGCATGACGTCATCTTTGTCGAGTTTGGTTTGATGAGTTATATCGCATTGTTGATGGCATGTTGCTAAGGTGTTTTCGAATACGTCTCTGTCAGGTCCAGTTGGCCTTTACAAGTAGTAGTGGGCCTAGTATTAGCCAAGTGAGGTGATGCTGATTAATTTAGTGCTAATGATTGATTGTTAATGACAGGCTGGGTCAACAATTTATGATGTCCTACGGCAGTGGTTCTTAACCGGGGGGGCGCGCCCCCCTAGAAACAGGAATTTCTCTAATTGTATTTGTTATTCTCTTAACGAGAGCATGGGCTAATATTGAGAAGTTATTGAGAATGTTATTTTGATTGAAGGGGGGCGTGGAGGGAAGGACCAATTCCTAGAGGGGGCATGGTAGTAAAAAGGTTAAGAACCACTGTCCTACGGTATCACCGGTTTGAAGGTGGCTAATGGAGTAAGCCTACTGTAATTACTTGTGAGTGATACGAATTGAATCGAGGTCACCAGCTTAGAATACACCCAAACAAATAAGGTTACAAAAATCACTTGTTGTTTTTGTGTTTAATTAAGAAAATAAATTGGTACTTACGTATTAACGGGGGCCACCACATATTGATGATTGGTTAGGTTAAGTTGTAATATTTTCGTTAGTTGAAAATATCGGTAATTTTTTACTATCACTCCGGTCTCTTCAATTCCCATAATTTATAGATCAATGGATTCGTTATTACACCAGGAATGCGATTTGGATAGTCTCAAGTGAGGGAACTGGCCCAAAACTAAGTTAGGACACGAAGTTTGTTTTGGGGTATAAGTGTGAAAAAATACCCTAAAATGCGGGTAATTCCTTCAGTAGAGACTATCTTGGGCGCATTCGCGATGTAAAAACGAATCCATTGATATATAAATTAGGGAAATTGTAGAAACAGCCAACATGAGTGACCTAAAAGGTATATATATACATTTATATATATGTAGTAAAACGAACACTGTATATATTCACTGTATATATTATATATACCGTAAAACTATACTAACTTAACCTAACCTAACCTAACCTAACCTAATTTTAGGTACTACTCTTACCTGTATATATATATATATATATTTCTTTTTTAATGTGGTTTGTAGAGCTGAGCCGCTGCAACATGAAAAGCGTGTAGCCTTTGTTTGGGTTCTTGATATTTCAAGCAGAATATGTATCTTGCTAGATATCCAACAAAATGCTTTTCTGTTTTTATCGAACACATACTTATTACCACAAACAATACCTTCCTTGTTTTTCTTAGGGCAAATAAATTCTTTTAGGTAGGCTAAAAGTCATGCATAAATGGAACATGGAATAAATGATGCAGAACTAATAATAGTAATAGGAAGAAATGCAATGACAGTGGTTGTCTGATTAACAATTATATAATGGCATTTATTACTATGCTAACGAATGATTAATGCTTTGCACATGAGGAAATGGTTATACAGCTTAATTGTTAATGTATAGATAGGCTAATGAGTTGTACATGAAAGGAAACGCGAATCACGGTATTTGATACAACACTTTGAATATGAATAGAGAATAAGCCTACTGCAGTTTGTATGAGATGGTTAATTTGATGTACAATTGATAATTATACGAAAATATCACCATAACAGGGTTATACACAATTACGATATTAGAATGATACTTTGATTAAGAATAGGCCTACTGCGTTTTTAACGAGGGCCAGTTAGAACACTTAATTAAATACTTTGGGAGTATAGTCTACCGTTCGGCGGTAGGCTGATGTAGGCTTCACGAGAGTTACTTAGAAAAGATGCACTTAGCTTACCGGGACGTCGAATACCTCTGATGAAGAAGTGTTGAAGGTGGACCTATTACTGTAGGCTCGAGGTGTCGTTGATCGTCCGTTGTTTCGCACGTAGAGAATTTCGTGAGAGCGGATGCGGACCTACTGGAGTTTCGTTGACGGCCGCTTTTCGTAAAGTGATGGAGGATGAATAGAGATGAAATTGCGAGATTGTTGCTTCGTAGAAAATTCACGTATCGTACCCTCCTTGAGGGTGTTTCTTGTAGCGTGTTGAACTTTTCCGGTGCCCTCGAGGATGATTGAAAACCGGTCGAGATGACGTGAGGAAAACACAGGGAGGCCTACGGCAGTAGTGTGGTTTATTGCAGGACGGATTTATAACTTACTTCAAGTGATGCTTCGTTTCTTGAATGAAATATGTTGAAGTGGGCCTTGATTTGGTGCCAGCTAAAGCTGATGCAGGGAAACTGCGTGTAGAGTGGACTTACGAAGTGGAAGCACAATAGGAGTGAGAGAGAATGCCAGTAAACTGTGCCTTATATAACCTTAGGGACATTCCTTAGGGACATTGCGTCCAGTGCGATCGAGGGTGAAAGTCTTGTCACCCCTCTGCAGCATTGGGAAGGGCTCGTCGTATGGGGGTTGTAGGGGAGGACGGATGGTGTCGTTTCTGACGAAGACGTGGGTGCAGGAGGAAAATTGGGCGGGAACAAAAATGCGACGAATATTGGGATGACGAGGGGAAACCGGACGAAAGTTGCGCATGGTCGTCCTTAAAATGTCGGCATACGTGCTTCCATCCACAGAAGGGTGTGCTCCTGACGAAGTAAAAAATTCGCTGGGTAGCCGCAAGGGTGTACCGCACACCAATTCGCCCGATGTGCACTGTAGGTCGGGCTTGAACGCTGCCCGAATTCCAAGGAAAACGAGGGGGAGGGAATCGGTCCAACGTGGGCCTGCGGTGGTCATCCTTCGGGACGTTAGGGACGACTTCAGGTGGCGGTGTAGTCGCTTGACGACGCCATTGGCCATGGGCCTATATGCCGTAGTCCGGATCCGGGAACAGCCTAAAATCTGTGTCAGGCTCTTCCATAGGGTGGATTCGAATTGCCGACCGCGGTCAGTAGTGATTGTTGATGGGACTCCAAAACTGGAGACCCAACCACTGACGAATGCGCGGGCGGCAGATTCAGCCGTGATGTCCTTTATAGGGATCGCCTCAGGCCAACGCGTGAAACGATCGATGCAGGTGAGAAAGTATGTGTAACTTTTTGAGTGGGGAAATGAGCCGACGAGGTTCAGATGTACGTGATCGAAACGTGCGTCGTGGGGAGGGCCAAAAACAGCTAAAGGTGCCGTCGTATGACGGTGAATTTTGGCTTTCTGGCATTTCATGCAAGCACGGACCCAACGTCTGACGTCACGGTTGATGCTGGGCCAGACGAAACGCGAGGTGACGAGGGCCTGAGACGCGCGAATTCCGGGGTGGGAAAGGGACTGAAGCCTATTAGAAACTTCACGTCGGAATTCTTCGGGGACGTAGGGACGAAGCGATCCTGTAGAAGCGTCGACCGTGAGGGTCAATGTAGAAGAAGGCAGTGGAATCTCTTCCAGTTGTAATGACGTGGATGCACTACGGAGCTGCTGCAGTTCATCATCTCTACGTTGGGCTTCTGCTATGGCTTCGTAGTTGATGACGTCACCGCTAGCCGGAACAAGGGACGCGTTAATCGTAACTCGTGACAAAGCGTCCGCTGCGGTATTTTCGTGGCCTTTTATGTGCCGTAGGTCGCTGGTCAATTGTGAGACGTAGTCCAAGTGTCTCATTTCTCTGGGGGAATACCAGTCGGAATGTGAGTTAATTGCGAAGGTGAGTGGGGGATGATCCGTAAAGATGATGAATTCCCTTCCTTCGAGATAGTGCCGAAAATGTTTGGTCGCCAGGTAAACCGCAAGCAATTCTCGACCGAAAGTGCTATACCTGGTTTCCGTTGGTTTGAATGTACACGAGAAGAAAGCTAAAGGCTGCCAACCATCTCCGGACGCTTGTTGCAAAACGGCGCCTGCCGCAGAGTCAGAAGCATCCACGATGAGTCTGATTTCTGCGACAGGATGAGGGTGAGACAGCTGTGTCGCGTTTATGAGGGCTGATTTGGCGGACTCGAACGCTCGCTGGGCCTCTTCTGGCCATGGGATTGACGTAGAGGAGCCCTTCCTGCAAGGGCGCAGGAGGGCGTGCAGGGGGTGGAGGAGATGGGCGCAATGCGGAATGAATCTGCGGTAAAAGTTTACCATACCTAAGAATTCCCGCAGTTTTCTTTGAGTGGTAGGAGGGGGGAATTCCTTGATGATGTCGACCTTGTGGGGGTTGGGGGAGATGCCATTGCCTTTGATGTGATGACCAAGGAACTGCAGTTCGGAGACGCCAAACTGGCACTTGCTGGGGTTAATGACGACCCCATATTCCTCGAGTCGAGCGAAAACTTACCGAAGGTGTTGGGCATGTTCTACTTCGTCGACGCTGACGACGAGGAGATCATCTATATAGGCAAAACAGAAGGGGAGACTACGGAGGACGTCGTCGATGAATCTCTGAAACGTCTGTGCCGCATTCCGGAGGCCGAAAGGCATGTGGATTTATTCGAAAAGTCCGAAGGGCGTTACTATCGCCGTCTTGGGAACGTCCTCCGGGGCTACCGGGATTTGATGGTCGGCCCTTACGAGATCCAGTTTGGAGAAAACTTTACGTCCGTAGAGATTGGCGGAGAAATATTGCAGAAGGGGGGGAGGGTAGCGATCGGGCACTGTACAAGTGTTGAACGCCCTATAATCGCCTACAGGACGCCAGTCGCCTTCAGTCTTCTTGGGGACCATCTGTAACGGTGCCGCCCAAGGGCTTTTGGAGGGCCTGACGATTCTCAGTTCGATTATGTGTTCGAACTCGGCCTTTGCGATGCTCAGGCGGTCCGGGGCCAAGCGTCGAGGACGTGCATTCTTTGGAGGTCCTGATGTCTGGATATAGTGGAGGACGTTGTGCTTGACTGGCACTTCGCGGTTGCAAGGGCGTGTCACCGATGGAAACTCAGCCAGTAGGTTACCGTACGGTGACTCAGGACGATTCACCGAATATACTGGCAGAGGCGCTGACGTACGGGAGAAGGTGCCTTGCACGCTGATGCTGGTCGTGTGGTCGATGAGTCCCCGGGGTCTGAGATCTACTGCGAGGTAAAAATGTTGCAGAAAATCTGCTCCTAAGATTGGCTGCTACACGTCAGCGATAAGAAAAACCCAACGGAAAATTCTCCTGAGTCCGAGGTTGAGAGTGAGGGATTTTTCTCTATAGGTCTGTATCGGCGACGAGTTCACCGCGTGTAATTCAGTTTCCCACCTGGGATGTAAACGATCTTGCGGGGTGGGGGTGGAGGATACTGACTTGAGCGCCGGTATCGACCAAGAACTGTAGCTTGGAATGGGCGTCTGTAACGAAGAATAGGCGGACGCCGTGGAAGCCTGGAGCATTAGAAGCCTTTAATGCTTGGCTGATACGTTTCCCGCTCACAGACATAGGGCGGTGCATTTTCGGGCTTGATCGCCGAATTTCCTGATACCAACATACGCCCGCTTCGTTGGTGGAGGCGGAAGTGCGGGAACGGGAACGGGGGCGGGGTCGTGGATTGCGGGACTGGTGGTGGGGGTCACGTGATCTGCTTCTGTCTCGCGCCTGCAAGTCACGTACGTCGCGAAAAAGGCCTTCCACCATGGTGGTCAGCTTCGCGAGAGTCTCCTCCAGGTGGGTGTTGTCGGGAACGGTTGGGGGAGGGGGTGATAAGGTAGCTCCGGCCACCTATAATGCTTCGATCTCCATGACTCTGTCCGCCATGTCTGCCAGGTCCTGCAAAGGGGTGTCTGACCCCCTCACCACAAGCACTCGTTGGACATGCGGTGGCAGTCTTTGGATGAAGAGCTGTCGGAAAAAGGAATACTCGATGACATTGGCCGAATCCCCCAAGAGCTGCTACATGTGTCGCAGGAACTGCGACGGGATTCTGTCGCCGAGCACTTCGGTCGCGAGTAACCTCCGTAGGCGGTTCTGTTCCGACATGGCGGTACGTGCCAAAACGGCGGTTTTTACAGCCTCATAGGGGTCCTATCGGGGCCTTTTGGCGAGGATGTCTCGCACCTCGTAAGCGACCTCAGGTGTAAGTTGCGACGCTACAAGGTTAAACCTGTCCTCGCTTCTGGTTACAGGGATTCTCTTGGAGGCTGCGGCGGCGGCGCCGCCAGTAGTGGGGGGGTGCAATGGCGTTGTTGTTTTCCTGTTGCATATTCTTAGCGCGGAAACGTGTTATCATGTACCAAAAGAAAAAACCGTAAATATGTGCACGGGAAAATAACACCAGTCACAGATGCAGGTAGGCCTATTGACGCGCTTTGTATGTTGTAAAATAACACCAGTCACATATGCAGGTAGGCCTATTGACGCGCTTTGTATGTTGTACCGTGTTTAAATACAAAATATTTGATATCACTGCTATTTGCTAAAAGCAATAGAATATCTTTTAAATTTTTGTCCCTAACCACTAAACACCAAGTTCACTGTGAAAAAATAAACTAAAATAACGTTCGAGTCACTCCAGGGTTAACCAATTTATAGTTACCGATTATTATTATGTTGTATTTGATGGCCAGTTTGTAGCCATGTTTGATATGTAAATCGATACTATAAGGAATGATGGTAATTACCGATATTTGATAATGATTATTAAGTGAATGTTATTAATGAATGCTTTGGCCGAGGTCACCAGATCTTTCAGAACAAAGTAATGTTATTCTACAGATCTACAGAAGCTAAGGCTAACAAAGACCCTAAGATCCAGGTTAGCCCGAGAGAAAGGAAAGAGTAGGGGGTTAAGAGAAGAAAATAAGGGGTTAAGTAAGTAGCAACACCTATCACTCATGGGTTAACATTCATTCAGAAAAAGAGAAAAAAAGACTCACTATCATCATCCACCAGCCACTGCCGACAAGTCAGAAAAATAGTCGGAGAGAATAGAAAAGAGGTGAAAGATGAAAAGAAGTAAAATAAGAATGCTTACAAACCATGCAAACTACAGACATGCAAGTAAAGAGAGTTATAGACATGCAAGTAAGGAGAGGATAAGAGAAAAAAAAGTAGGTAAAGTTAAACAAAAGTGGGTTAGTTTACTCTACGAGCTACATCTACGTTCGTGTTAGTCTAATTTTTTTTGTTTTTGCTTTCATACGCTGGCATGTCACAAGCTGGCATTAATCGTCAACAGACTCATCCTCGACCACTACCCCAAGAGCTCCTGTTACTATTTTTTTTATTTTAAACAACGTTAACATTTTTAAAATGCCTATCTAAACGGTTCTTAAACATATTAGCGCTGGTAGAGTTAACGACTGACGCGGGAAGATTATTCCATTTATCAATTACTTTAAACGTAAAGAAGTTTTTAGCGATATTAGTAATGAAACTTCTTCCACGCAACTTAAATCCGTTATTACGAGTATTGTTATTATCGAAAGTGAACAGTTTGTCAAAATTTACGTTATCGATGTTATTAACGATTTTGAAAACTTCAATAAGCTTCCCCCTTAATCATCTAGTTTCGAGTGAATGCAAGTCTAACACTTTAATTCTATCTTCATGACGGAATTAGTTTCGTGGCAAGACGCTGAACCCTTTCTAACCTATCAATATCCTCGCGCAAATACGGGCACCAAAACTGAACAGCATATTCTAAATGAGGCCTGACTAGGGACTTGTAAAAGGTCAATATAATATCCTTCGATTTAAATTCGAAATTACGCGCTTTGAAGCCTAACACCCTATTAGCTTTTGCGCAAGACTCCAAGCACTGGTTCCTAACTTTTAAATCCTTAGATACGCGTACGCCTAAATCTACTTCCTCGTCAACACTCGCTAACTCTCTACTATTCATCGTGTACGTGTAATTAGTGTTACGAGAACCTATATGCAAAACTTTACATTTGTCTACGTTAAATTGCATCTGCCACTTATCCGTCCACTCCATAATCCTATTTACATCGTCTTCGATCCTATTTCTATCGTCCTCGTTAACAACCTTACCGCCTATTTTAGTATCATCCGCGAATTTTGACACGTTACTAGTCAATCCTACATCTATGTCGTTAATGTAAATTACGAATAGCAATAGGCCTAACAATGAACCCTGTGGGACACCGCTACCTACATCCAACCACCCCGATTCACTACCATTAACAACGACCCTCTGTCTCCTAGCACGAAGCCATTCCTCTAACCAGTTAGCTACCTGACCGCGTATACCGTGGGCTTTAACCTTCGCAATTAATCTTCTATGCTGAACTGTATCGAACGCTTTTTTAAAATCTAGATGCTCTTCCAATACGTGCTCTACCGTAAAATTTACATTCCAATATGTGCTAACTAACGAAAATATCACGACCTAACCTAACCAATCGTCAAGGGCGTACAATTGACCTAACGATTGGTTAGGTTAGGTCGTGATATTTTCGTTAGTTAGCACATATTGGAATGTAAATTTTACGGTAGAGCACGTATTGGAAGAGCACCAAAATCTAAATAAATAACGTCAGCCGCTCTATGCCTATCGTATTCGCGCACTATTTCGTTATAAAATTCTAACAAATTAGTAAAACAAGATCTATGGCGTCGAAACCCATGCTGACTACTATTAATCAAATCTCTACTTTCTAAGTGATCGATGATACGATCCCTAACTACGGATTCCAAAAGTTTATCGACAATTGACGTTAAGCTAATGGGCCTATAATTGCTAGCTACTGTGCGGCCGCCTTTTTTAAAAATAGGCGTAACGTTAGCTAATTTGAAGTCTTCAGGAATAATCCCCGTTTCGACTGACTGATTAAAAATCTTCGTTAAGGGGCCTACAATAACGTCTTTCAAATCTTTCAAATGTCTGGGATAAAAAGCGTCAGGGCCTGGAGTCTTGCTAACTTTTAGCCTATCGATATAATACGCAATCTCACCCTCATAAACAGTTATTTCATGCAAAATAGTCTCGCTACTAAATGGAACGATATCGTCCACGTCAGGGACATTACGTCTTATACGGTAAAAACTGTCGCAAAAAAGTTGTTGAAAATACCCGCCATCGCCTGAGCGTCAGAAGCCAAAGCGCCGTTAACATCCACTAGAGGGCTTATGTTATCTTTTATCAGCTTACGATTATTGACGTATTTAAAAAACTTTTTTGGATTATGTTTATTATCCGCAGCTAAAGTATCTCTAAATTACGCTTAGCATTCCTAACTGATCTTTTAACCTGAAGTCTAAGCTCGATATATCTATTAAAGTTAGCTGCCGTACCATTCCGCTTATTAAGTCTATACCCTCTGTTACGCTCGTTTATGAACTCGCCTATTTCCCTTGTCCACCACTTGGGCCTACCATGATTTCTAGCGCGCTTTGGCCTACGAGGAATAAACTCCCTTTCAATATTCATAAAACTTTCTTTAAACGCCTCCCAATGCAAATTTGGGTCATTACCCATAAATAAGTTATCCCAGTCCACTACTCTCATCCTATCCGCAAAAATATCAAAATTAGCCCTCCGAAAATCAGGGACTTCTATTACGTTACTATCCTTAGTGTTTTCTATCAATAACTTAAACCTAAGATTTTGATGATCACTACATCCTAAACTCTCGCCTACTTCTAAACCTTCGACTATATTTTCGCCGTTCGTCATCACCACGTCTAAAATATTGTCACCGCGCGTTGGTTCGGTAACCATCTGTCGTAAAAAATTATCTTCCATGAACTCAATCAATCTCAAACCCTCCTCATTACTAGTAAAAGTCTCGTAATTAACATTAGGGCAGTTAAAGTCTCAGACAATTATACTATTCCGATTGTCAATAAAGTTACCAAGAAGTGAGTAAAATCTAGTATCAGTATCGAGGGGTTGAACGGGAGGTCTATAAACAACAACAAAATTAAAACTAATACTACGCGCCCTAACTTCAACGCATATCACATTAATTGCTGCCGGAAAATCTATCTTAACCTCGATAGCCCTAAGGGAATTACGAATGTACAACAAAACGCCGACACCAATCCTATGTAACCTATCATTAGCAAAGAGATTAAAACCCGGTATATCAAGTTCCCCCAACAAGTCCCGAGTCACGGTATTTAACCACGTTTCAGCGACAGCAACTATATCGTAGTTGCCGGAATAAATTATCGCCTTAAATTAGGTTGATTGATAGATTGAGTTTTCTTCTTTTATTTAACACAAAATAAATTGATTAACGAAAACGACATTATTGCTATTGCTGATTGTTTACATTGGAAATACTGTAATGTGTACACTTGAATTAATGCTTACAATATGACAATTAATAACGCGCGGCAATGATGATCTTTATATAAAGTTAATTGAGTGATATTAAAGGGCCAATGAGGCCTTGCACGAATGATGTTTACATGATGATAACGCGTGGATTGCTGAAGTTGGTGTTCAAAGAGTGAAAGCGCTGCGACGCTCGTCTTGAGGTTTCCGCGTTGTGACGTCATCTTTGTCGAGTTTGGTTTGATGAGTAATATCGCATTGTTGATGGCATGTTGCTAAGGTGTTTTGGAATACGTCTCTGTCAGGTCCAGTTGGCCTCTACATATATATACTGTGTATATATATATATATGTGTATATATATATATATATATAATATATATATATATATGTGTGTGTGTGTGTGTGTATATATAATATATATATATATATAATATAATATATATATATATGCACACGAGTATATAATTCTCAAGTCTGTTTCATTGAGAATTATGGAGTTCATATACAATATAAATTAAGCCGGGTCGAAAATGGGAATTTTTTTTATTTCTTAAAAAGTACACTATGAGAGAAGTTTTATTTTATCATCTTAACAAAATATTAAAGTATCAAGCATGTGCTACCAATACTAGACCTAGCACATACCCCACCCCTCCTTTTTTACCCTCATATTTGCATATATTTAAATGGGAAAAAATGTTATTTCTTAAAAAGTACACTATGTGAGAAGTTTTTTATCGCTAACAAACTATTAAAAAATCAAGCATGTGCTACCCTACTACCCCTATCACATGCCCCTCCTCCCTTTTTTACCTTCATGTTTGCATATGTTTAATGTTGTTATACTGTATGTTACATGATAATTTGTTTGTTTAATGCTTGATATTTTTATGTTTCAGATAAATAGAAATAATTTGCATTTGCTTTAATTATAATTTGAATTATCATAAATTATAAATTACATATAATTTGATTTTACTTCTGAATATAAACTATGACTACTAGAAGCAAGTCCTCAAATGCAGCCTTTGGATATCCTACGGAATTCCCAGAAGCCATGACTCCTTCAAAAGCAGAAGTTGTGAGACACTACCTTTTTGTGCGCCGTCGTGAAGAAGCTAAATCAAAAGGATCAGCAACTGCTAATGATTGTTACAGGGTTGTTGTAAAAGATATTGAAGTCATTTGGATGAAATTTTCTTTTCCTACGATTAACACCAAAGGTATCTTTCTTAAAGTCAGTCGACAAATAGAAGAAGCCTCAAAATTGAACAAGGTGCCGTTACATCGAAGAAATGAAAGTTTTGCCTTAAAAGTAGCTCAGTATGATGAAATGTTTGATATATCTTCTTGTGAATGCAAGGAAATTGATAGGAAATCTTGCAGGTGTAAGGATAAAATAGCAATGGAAGAATGGGAGTCTTTTGTGGGTCAAAAACAAAGAAAAAATCAGTTAGGACCAATTGATCGCATAACTAGTTCAACAAAGAAGAGATCTTTAGCAAGAGCCCAAGAAGCACAAAACCGTCAACTAAAAGCACAAGAAGAAATGACTGAAGCCACCAATGTTTTACCATCGGAATTTATAGAAAATACCGAAGAAGACATGGATGTAGATTCAGAGACTCAGGATGTAGATTATGAGGCCGATTTAGAATTGACTGAGACTATTCAGAACAGCCACTCCTATAAAAACCTAGCATTAACAGCAGATCGTTGTCGTTTAAGTTGTAGAGCTGCAGCTGCAATAGTCGATGCAGCTTTAAAAGATATGGGGATCCTTAACCACACCAACCTACTTGACAGAAAAAAATTAGAAAGAGAAAGAAATCGCATTGGTGAAACAAATACTTTTAGGTCTAAATCCGAAAATCTGAAGATGGAGTGCCTTGGATTTGATGGAAGGAAAGATAACACATTAACTAAAAGTGGAAAGATAAAAGAAGAACACTATGTTATTGTGACATAACTTGGAAGCATCTATGTAGACCATGTCACACCAGATAATGGAACTGCTCGCTGCATAGCAGAAGAGTTGATAACTATTATTACATACTCGAACAGCACAGATACTATCAAAGCTTTACTGTGGGATGGTACTCCTGTAAATACAGGAAAAATTGGTGGAGCCATAAAACTGGTTGAAATTCATCTTAACAGTCTTAACAGACCAGTGCAGTGGTTGGTGTGCCTCTTGCATTTGAATGAGCTGCCTTTTATGCACGTCTACAAAGCCATTCATGGTAAAACACCAGGTCCAAATACTTTTGTGGGTTCAATTGGGAATAAACTGAAAACAGATTTAACAAAATTGGAGGTTGTCAAATATTCTCGCGTAAAGGGAAACATTAAAGAAATTCCAGCAAATGTTGTGAAGGAGCTAAGCAGTGATCAAAGATATCTCTATGATATGTGTCTGGCAGTGCAAACTGGAGACACTTCTCAAGATCTGTCCACTCGATCCCCAGGTACCCTTCACCATGCTCGCTGGCTAACTTTAGCCAACAGGATCCTTCGATTATATATCTCAACGCCAAATCCCGATAAAAACCTTCAAGATATAGTCAAGATTATTATGCAGTTCTATGCTCCAGGGTGGTTTTTAATAAAATCTCATCCTAATGCAACTGATGGTGCATATAACTTTTTGGCATTTAATGTGCTTGCTTCGAAATTTAGATGAACAACATAGATCAATCATAGAACCAGTATTAAAGAATAACGCCTACTTTGCCCACCCAGAAAATATAATCGTATCAATGGTAACTGACAAGAGACAAGAACTTAGGGAGCAAGCTTTACAGAAAATCATCCTTTCAAGAACAGGATTTTCAGGTACCAGAAACTTTGAGTTACCTCGAACCCTCAATTTCCAATCTACTGACTACACCGAGATGATCGATTGGCAAAAAGAGATCATTACTCCACCGCTGCTAAACAATTTTAGCGACGATGAGCTACTACAGGCTCGATGTAAGCCACTGGAGATAGTTTCTTTTCCATGCCACAGTCAAAGCGTGGAAAGGGCAGTGAACCTAGTAACAAAGGCATGTCAGGAAAGAATAGGATATGACAACCGTCAAAAGTTTATCTTAAACTCATTAGAATCAAGGCGAAAACTGCCCAAGTTTGAATGGAAGGCCCAGTGGAATGAGTAAGAAACATATGAAATAAAATTTCCTAATGATATTGAAAATTTCTTCCCTTTTCATATGATAAGGAACAAAGAAAAAGGCAATTGAATTTTAGCACATTTATTATGCCTCTAATTTTTTTTTCTGAATATAGTGTTGTGCTTAATTAATTTTCCTAATACTGTACATTATTAAATAAAATATTATACGTTAATAAAGATTTACGTCATCAAAAAACCTGAATGTAGAGCAAGTCTCGTATAAATGGAATATTCTTCAATATTGGTGAAAAAGTGAAAAATTGTGCCAGGGGTAGGAGGCTTTAAACAGTGAAAATAATTTATAAGGGGGTTCCTGTGTTCCATTCAAACCCCACACAATATGTACCTTTGCAATATTAAATTTCGACCCGGCCTAGCTATATATATAGAAAAGAGCCGTAGTTAATAACTATATACCTTACCTTATGAACTTTATGTTGTTTCGTGCGTTGGTCTCTTTTCACACGAAGGTCAAGCTGGTGGCCCCGCCTCTAGGTCTGGTTTGGTGGAGGAGCGAGTTACTTTCTTGCGCTCTCCACCGTACATAGCCAGGTACTCCCGGCTCATCTGGTACCTTTCTGAGCCAGGCATCCAGTCTTCTCTTGAAGCCTTCAACTTTGACCCCCGTTACGTTTCTGAGGTCCTTTGGAAGCTGGTTGAAAAGTCTTGGCCCCGTGACAACCAACCTATTTTCCTTCAGAGTTGAGGAGGTCCCTTCTCTGGCCTTTAATTTGGGAACACTACACATTCTGCCTTTCCTATTTTCCAGTGTTGTTTGAATGGTAATTGGGTTTAGTTTTAGGTTTGGTACCAGTTTTTCGATCATTTTCCATATGTAGATTATGGTGTACCTCTCCCTTCTTCTTTCCAGGGAGTACAGATTTAGTTAACGTAGTTTTTCACAGTAGTTGAATTCTTTGCAGCCATCAATCTTGGCTGTGAAATGCCTTTGCGTTTCTTCTAGTTTATTAGTTTCTTCCTTTTTATATGGGGACGTCAAAAATGAGCAGTATTCAAGTTTTGGTATAATTAGTGTTTTTAGCAGGAGAATCATTATTGTCCTGTCCCTTCTCTTGAACATTATTAGTACCTGTCCGGCGACTCTTTTTGCTTTATTTATCGATACCTGATATTGTGTTTCGAATTTAGCATCATCTATCATTATTATCCCGAGATCGATCGCTTTCGTACTTCTCTGAATTTCCTGTCTATCTGTAGCATAATATGCAGTCTGTTTAAGTTCTTCTTTTCTACCATATCTCAAGACCTGAAATTTCTCGGTGTTAAATGACGTTTTTGTCTTCTGACGATTTGTATATTTTGTTCGTGTCCCTTTGCAAGGCCTCCACGTCATGTACATCGCTGATTTTTCTGCTGATCTTTGTATCGTCTGCAAAGGATGTTACTATACTGTTGCTGTTTACTCCGCTGTCTATGTCTGTTAGCATGATAATGAACAGGAGTGGGGCCAGTACTGTTCCTTCTGGTACTAAGCTGCGTACTTCCGATTCTGATGATGATATACCTTGAATTTTAACGACCTGCAGACGTTCTCTGAGGAAGTTGTAAATCCATTTTCCCACTTTGCCTGTTATTCCCATATATTTAATTTTATGTGCTATTATACCATAGTCACATTTGTCGAAAGCTTTAGCAAAATCTGTGGATATAACATCGTAGTTGCCATTGTCTTCCAATGCATCTACAATATTGTTGTAGTGTTCTATTAGTTGTGATAGGCATGATCTACCTGATCGGAATCCATGCTGATTTTCGTTGAATTTTTCCCGCGTCTCCAGGAAATCATAAATTTTCTCTCTAACTATTCTTTCAAATACTTTGGTGAGGTGGGACATCAATGGCACTGGTCTATAGTTCTTTGCTTGAGATCTGTCCCCTCCTTTATATATAGGGACAATGTTTGCTCTTTTCAAGATGCTCGGTATTTCCCCAGTGTCTAGGGATCTTCTCCATATCCAGTATAAAGGTGTAGCTATTTAATTTTTACAGTTTTTAATCAATAATGCGTTCCAGTTGTCCGGACCTGCAGCTGAATGTGGTTTCATTTGTTCTATAGCTCTCGCTACATCTTCTGGGGTAAAATCAAAGTCTGTTATATACTCTCCTTGCAATTCCTCTTCAAAGAATGCATTTATGTCAGGTATCGCTTTGTCACTTTTTGGGGTACTGAAAACTGATTCATATTGAGCTCTCAATGTATCAGATATTTCTTTTGGATCGTCGGTTAGTTCATTATTTCTCGTCCTTAAGGGCCCAATAGCGGCACGCGTTTTTGTTTTCCTTTTTGCATAGCTATAGAAATATTTTGGACTTTCCTTTATTACTTCTACCGCTTTTTCCTCTTCCCTCTCTGTATGGTCCTTAATCAGGGCTTGTATTTCCCTATCGATACCCTCCAGTTTTTCTTTTATTGCTTTCCTGTCATTATCTCCCCAGTTGCCTAACTTCGCCTCCACTCTCTGTTATTAAAATTAAAATAACTAAAATAGGTTTGTTCAAACGCGCCCTTAAAATAAAGTAAGTTCGAACGCGCCCTTAAAGAAAGTATATGTGGAATCACGACTTCCGATTCCAGAATTTTCTGCCCAGGAGCGCGTGATTCAATGTTAGTTTTTTTTTCGCAGTTAAACGGCCAGTTTTGTGCGCATATGCCTTTGGTATTCAGTCTTAAAATTTTCTTGGTGTTGTTTAAGAATTTAAACTTAGAATTCAGAAGAATCTCTTTATTTTTTCTTAGTTTTGTTGTAATTACTAAAAGTTTGGTAATGGTTTGTTATAATAGGAATTGTAGTTTAGCAATTTCAGATTAATTTGATTTGATATTATAAACATTCTTAATAATTAGATCTCCGAATAACTAACAAGTTTTTCAAAACTACACAGTGGTAAGTACTCGATTTCAATATTAAGAGTTAGCATTTGTTAATTTATCTCGTTTTAGGGTTTAAGGTTTGTTTGTTTATTTTATTATTAAGGTTAGGGTTTCCAGGGTTTTAGTTAAATTTATGTGTTAGGATTTTGTTTGCTATAAGTAAGCTTAGTGCTATAAGCTTGCAATCTGATTTCGTAATTTGAGTTTTGTTTAGGCGTAATTATAACACTTTCTTTTGGGGAATAGTCTTCTCTTTTGCCTCTCTAGCCAGCTCCTCTTTCCTTTTGGCTGTGATTTCGGAGCATATTTTTCTAAAATTCTCAGCGTTTTTTCTTCCAAGGTTGTTAGCATTTCTTTAGTTGTTTTATTCTCGAAAATTGTTCTCCATTCTATTTGGGCATGTGCGATCTGATTGCTTCCCAATTTATAGTCTTGGAGTTTAAGTTAAAGGCCCCGAATTTACTTATTTCCTCAATATGTGTATTGTCTTTTAATGCTGTCGTCATATTTGTTGATATCTCGATTAAGTTGTGGTCTGAGATAATGGTTGGGGTTATTTTTATATCAGCAATAAGTTCGTGTTATTCGTGAATACCAGATCCAGGCAGTTATTTTTTCTGGTATTTTGTTATCTCCTGTGTCAGCATAAACTCGTTTGTGAGCGCCATCAGCATTCTTGCTTGCTCCTGGTCTTCTCGTGTGCCCCCTTTGCCTGGTGAATGTATATATTCCTATCCACCTTTTTGTATTATATAAATATATATATATATATATATATATTCTTTAAAGGTCCCGAATTTACTTATTTCCTCAATATGTGTATTGTCTTTTAATGCTGTCGTCATATTTGTTGATATCTCGATTAAGTTGTGGTCTGAGATAATGGTTGGGGTTATTTTTATATCAGCAATCAAGTTCGTGTTATTCGTGAATACCAGATCCAGGCAGTTATTTTTTCTGGTATTTTGTTATCTCCTGTGTCAGCATAAACTCGTTTGTGAGCGCCATCAGCATTCTTGCTTGCTCCTGGTCTTCTCGTGTGCCCCCTTTGCCTGGTGAAGTATATATTCCTATCCACCTTTTTGTATTATATATATATATATATATATATATATATATATATATATATATATATATATATTCTTTAATTCAGTAAATGATTTTTAACAGTGTCAGTTCTAATGGGATCTGAAACGGGTGGACATGCTGCGCGAAAACCATGGAGATAGAGGAATCATTGAAATGCCGCAATAATAAAGAGGACTAAAGTTCAAAGGCAATTCTAATGTTTAATTCTTTTCTAAATAATAATAATAATAATAATAATAATAAATTAAAAGGTTGCAGCAAATTTAAAAACTTTAAAAACGAAGAGAATTTATTTATATTTTTTCTTTTTTACATTTAAGAAAAACTTGACAAATATTTATTTTCACGTTAAAAACTTTTGAACTCTGCGAAGAAATAATCCATTATAGTTTCTATTATTCTGTTTCATAGAATAAACAGGTGTTTATTCTATTCCATAAAAACTTTTAAACAGTGTTCATTTCAAAGTAACTGTATGTATAATGAAAGAACTAATAAATACACGGATGTACAGACGGTTGATAAAGGTAAATAGACACCTTCGGTTTTTACATATTTTTTTATTTGATAATAAAAGTCAATTAATAGTAACGGATTTATTGAATCCATATATTTAGAATGGTGTTGCTTTCCCCTTCAAATTATGTAAAGGTAACACACGTTCTGGCATTCCGTTGATGAGCTTTGCCATTCGTTCTTGAGGACAATCGTCGTGTTGTCTACTTGCTTTTCCCAACCCTCTGTAACTGGTTTGGGAATTGGTAAACCTTAATTTTCATAAGTTTTTATCATAAAAATCGGACGAACGTTATTTTGTCGACGCGACACTTTATCGACAAGCTTTTAGGATTAGATTAAGTTAGATTACGTTAAGCTAAGTTAGGTTATTAAAGTAGGGACGAAATTTTATTCATAGATCCATAAAAGTAATGAATATTGTTTCGTTGCTTTTATGCTTTTGCGATTACGCGGAGTCACGCATACAATGCAACTCTACCGAAGGGATTAAAGTCGGGACAGATGTATAGAAAATATAGAGTTCTTAAAAGTAATTTCATTTTGGCTGTTTGCAATATTCAAACCACTTTTGATGTTACACGAAAACCACAAAGCTGTTCTGGTTACTTTCCCTTGAACAATACAAAATGAACTGAAAGCGTTGCCATTCATCCCCGAATTGTTTCGAAAAAGGAGCGCATGTATATATATATATATATATATATATATATATATATATATATGTATTTCCTAATTCCTTTCACAATGGTGTTAAAATTAATATGAAATTACATCAGAGTTCGCATAAAGTCAAATTAAAATTATATTAAAATCTAATCGTGTATATGTATGTGGCCGAGTTTGCAGTATACAAATATAATTCCTGACAATAGCAAACAGTCATGGACTATCCCAACTCAATCTGAAGAATGGAGAGTGACGAGACCGATGCACGTAATGTATTTTTCTTCTGTCTCAGCGCCCTCTGGTGGACGAGGGAACGAGGGACGTTAAAAGGAACAACCAACCAACCATTAACTTGAAATGTCAAGGATTCTGACCGATAAAAACAAAATTAGTAATAAGACACCAAATTCTGAAGTCATTTTAAAATTTCAATACAGCCGTTAAACTTAATTACAGTATGAAATATGTAACATTTACTTAAGGCACACACAGTAGTTCTATACAAGATACATTTTAGTTTATATTATTTGCTTCAGATTTGAATATAAAGGGTGATTCGAAGGAATTAAATCAGAAGTACTGAAAAAGCCACCGTGGAGGCTGATTCTTACACGAATGATATGATTGTTTCCGTATTAATGAATAGTAATAATAATAATGAAGCCGGACAACCAGAAACTGGCCCAACGCTTCACTTCGTTTATAGAGAAAACGGTGTTACCCACTGAATCACGAGCGCTGGCCATTAAGGAATCCGGTGTTTTACCTAAACGAAGGGTTTGTACGAACTAATTTCCCAGAAGAAATTTGCGTGTGGTTAAAATACAGTTTTTGTGAGCCGACAGAATAGTCGATTACGAACCGTCAGGTTTTACATCGTCATCGTCCTCCTCGAAAATTTTCCCCTGTTCTTGCGGGCGAAGGGGGAAGGCTGAGAGAGGGAGATTTATGTTCAAACTCGGTCGGCGCACCTGTCTTGATGTTCTTTCAAATTTCGTCTCGGTATAAAACTCTTTGATCAGTTAACTGCATTAGTTTCGCGCATTGATATGATGCTATTTTGTCTCGTATATTAGATAATAATTCAGTGAGGAGGGCCAAAAACTGGCACAGAGCTCAGGCCAACTAATACACCCCATTGCGCTTACACCCAGATTATTATTACCAACACCATCGGGAGTCGAACCCCCGACCCCATTGTCTTTCAGTTTTTAGTTTTATTGGTAAATGTAAATATTACAATTTACAATATTCAAATAATTTTTTAACAAAACATATTTATTCATTTTACCTTTTGGCAAAGTTAATAATTTTATTAATATATTTGCAAATAAAAATAAAATGTGTCTTTCATTTTTAATAATTTGAACCCTTTAAAGAATGCATTTGTATGATTAAGAAGATCTGCATCAGATAATACCTTTATTGTTGCCTTTTGAACAGGGCCGTTTCTAGCCATTAGAGGGCCCTAAGCAGTATACGCATTTGAGGCCCCACCTTTCCACCACCAACTCACGCCTTACTACATCACCTCAGCACACATACAAAAAATGGCTGTTAATAAAAAACAATTATGAAACAAATTTAATGAAACATTTATGTCCAAAACAACAAATATGTACTTTCAGAAGACAAACAGAAAAAATACTCTTCATGAAATTCCTGAAAATTAGCTTATACATTATTTAGAATAAATGACACAGAACTATGTATAAAAAAATAATTTTACGATACAATCGTATATAGCTAACAGTTATACAGAACAGTTTGTATCTTCAAAATTTTTGCCTCCTAGATTTTTTCTGGACGAAATCATCAATAACATCATATGAAAGCTCCCTGCCAACGTCCTCGTTGATGCTTATGATGCCAAGGCCACTGAGGCGATCCTGCCCCATTGATGATCAGAGGTAGTTCTTGATTAGCTTCATCTTAGAGAAGCTCCTCTCGGCTGACGCTACTGTCACAGGTAGAGTGCAGACAATTCTTAGCGCAACCCAGAGATTGGGGTATAGTTCCTCCAGTTGCTTCTGATGAATGAAGGAGAGAAGCTCCAATGCAGTCATGTTGTGTGAAGGTAAAGTCGGCAAGTTCTTAATTTCGAGGGACAGTTCTCTTCCATCAATGTCAGAGTCAGCTCCAGAGCTCAGTATCTTAGAGAGCTTTTCACACTTGCAGGACAAGTCTTCCTTGTTCATTGTGGTGAAGTTTAGGAGAACCCCAAATATGTCCCTCACATCATCTAATGTTTTGAATCTCTCATTTATTGACCCGATGGCACAATCCACCACCACATTGAAGAATTTGACTTCCAGCCTCTTTAAGGCTTCTGTAAATGTTTCGTCAGGAGCTTCTTAAGCAAAGTGCTTTTTTGTGGATCTGAGCCTCTTCTCCTTCAGCACAGCCTCCACATTCATTTCCTCACATATGTCCCTAGCTACGACTTGTGCTGCAACAAAACCTGTGTTTCTGTAGCTGGTGAGTGAGTCTTTTGGTTTTGTGAGGAGGTTGACTGCCACATCAAACTACATTGTAGGATACTGCAGAAGTTTGCTCACATGGTTAACTGCATGAAGAATGTCATACCATACTACTGTGCAAATCTGAAAGCGATAAGACCCTACCTCCTCTGCAAGTGCTTGTGCTTCAGTCCTGGCTATGGCATCTGTGACATTGTTTCTGACTTCCAACAGGGCCTCTTTGATGTTGTGGCTCTGGTATCGCACAGCCTCAATGCTCTTAAGCCGGCTCTCCCACCTGGTTTCACTCCAAGACTTGAGTGTTATGTTCACGTGCTTCTTTAGGATTGTCCATCTCTGTGTAGCTGCTGCAAAAAGGTTGTACAATTTTTGTACGTTGCCAAAGAAGCTGATGGCATCTGTGGAAACTTTAGCTGCATCAGCCACTACAAGATTCAGAGTGTGAGCCCCACATGGAACATAGAGTGCACGACAGTTCTCCTCTAATAACCTTGCCTGAACACCTTTGCTCTTACCCTTTATGTTCGCTCCGTTGTCATATGACTGCCCTCTGCAGTCATCAAAGTGAATATTCAGTTCATCTAGTCTCTTCAGAATCAGAACTGATAAACCCAGGCCTGTACTTTCTGAAGCCTCAAGAAAGCCCAAGAAGTATTCTTTTATTTCTGGTACTTCACCCATTCTAACAGTTCTGATAATAATCGACATTCTGCTCTTGGTGGCTTATGTCTGGAGTGCAGTCTAAAATGAATGAGTAATATTTAGCTTGTTTTATTTCTGCAACAATGGCATCCAAGATCTTCCCACTAATGGACCCAATGAGCTCATTTTGAATGATGTTTCCTAGGTAACTTGAATGACTATATTGGCCACTTTCGACTCTGCTGATGAGTTGTTTCATCACTGGATCGAATTTGGCAAGCAGCTCAACCTCCTTCAAGAAGTTGCCATTGTCTCGATTGTACAATGTAGAGGAAGACCCCCTGAAAGCAAGGTTTCTCTCTGCCAGTGATTGGATTATACTTACAAGACGTGTGAGAACATCTCCCCAGCGTCTTCGCTCTACCTCCATTAATGACATTTCAGTTTGGTCAATGGTCCTCCCAGTTTTTAGCCGCAGTTCCAGATCCAACCATGTTGCCATGTTATCTGCATGTTCTGAACTATTTTCATGGCCTTTCAGAATAATACTTGTTATAATTGTAACGTTAATCAAATACATTCAAATAATCAGACCATTTAGGTTTTAACCAACAAAATTCACATTATCTGGAAAAGATGAGAAAAGAATTAATAAACTTGAAAACATAACGAAAATAATCCTAGGTTTTAAAGTGTTACAAAATCTCTTAATAATTAGTAAATTAGTGAAATAATGTTTTACAATACTAGAAAAATTAAGCATTTAGGAAAGTATAAGCATATAGTAAGAATAAAGTTAAATAATATAGAAATAAGATCTCACAATAGTTATTTACACATAACGACCAAAACGTTTCGTTTGTCTCCGTTTTATCACATTTGTCTCATACAAAAACTTTAATTAGTACGACAATAATAATAATAATAATAATAATAATAATAATGATAATAATAATATTAATAATAACTTCACCTACTGTATATTCCTATTCTTGCCCACTGAGCTATGACCTGGGAGCCTGTCTAGGGGCCCCCTAGTAGCAGCGGGTCCCTAAGTGGCCGCTTAGTCTGCTTATGCCAGGAAACGGCCCTGCTTTTGAACAACAAAGATACTGTCCAATATGTTATCAGCAGTATTTCCCCATGCAAGATTGCAGTACATCATGTAAGGGAAAACAAAAGTGCGATACAGAGTTAATAAAACCCGTTTAGAAACTATAAATCGAAGTTTAAACATTATAGCAACATTCCTAGAAATCTTTTAAGAGATATAAGTGATATGGTTTTTCCACTGCAAATTCTTATCTAATAGAATGCCTAAAATTTATAATGAGTCTCCAACATTCAGGTTGTCAAAATGTACACTTCTTTTGTTACTAAAAATCTTAAAGTTTGTTTATTTGTATTTAGAGAGTTTATTTGAGGTCAGCCAATTCAGAACTTTGGTATACATAGTGTATATAGAGTGTATTATTTTTTGATAAGGCAGCATTCCGCAATAGTGGCACAGTCAACTGCCACAACTGCCGCATTTGGGGAACAAAGGGATATCACGAAGTCTGACAGCATGAAAGAGACTCACCAAAAGTCAATGTCTGGTGAGCTCTAAGAAAGTTATGCATCACTGGTTTTTTTTCTCTTTTGAACAACCAGCAGTCAGTGGTGAATGTTACCTGTAATGTTGCAGAATTTTTGGTCCCTGAACTAGACGATTAAATCTTTCAAATATCACCTTCTTTCAGCAAGACGGTGCTCTCTGCCACTATGCTTTGAATGTGCAACAGTTCTTCACTGAATTCTTCTCACCCAAGTGGATTGGTAGAAGTGGACCAGTTCATTGGACACCTCGCTCACCTGGCCTGTCCCCACTGGACTACTTTTAATGGGGATATGTTAAAGTGTTGCTTACTCATTAAAACTACATTCTTCGGATGAACTTATGAATAACAAATGCATTTCATAAAATCACTCAGCAGCAACTGGATAATGTTAGTAGTATGACTGCAAAATGGTAGAGGGCAATGCAATTGCAACTGTTGCATAATGTTGCAAGAGTGCCAACCCAACCCCCCTTGTTGCAAGGCACCCCTTAGTGCCACCCCACCCCCCTTTGTTGCAGCCCCGCACCCCCATCTGTTGCAAGGCACCCCAAAATGGGGGAGGGGGATGTTCCAACTTGGAGGCGGAGTTATCCCGCAAGCTGCAATGAACCTAACCTAAGATAAAGGAGTAAAGATATTCGCCCGGCAGGAGCCAGGCGCATATTAAGACTTCAGCCGAGTAGCCGCTCTCTTATAGGACCACTAATCAGCCAGTTGGCTTAGAAGATTGAGTTGCCAGATTGCGCTGTTTATTTAATTAAAGCACATATTCTGACTTAATCCGCCAGTTGGCTTACAAGGCTGAGTTGCCAGATTGCGCTGTTTATTTAATTAAAGCAAATATTCTGACTTAATCCGCCAGTTGGCTTAGAAGGCTGAGTTGGCAGTTTGCGCTATTTATTTAAATTCTGGCTTAATCCGCCAGTTGGCTTAGAAGGCTGAGTTGCCAGATTGTGCTGTTTATTTAATTAAAGCATATATTCTGGCTTAATCCGCCAATTGGCTTAGAAGGCTGAGTTGCCAGTTTAGGCTATTTATTTAATTAAAGCATATATTCTGACTTAATCCGCCAGTTGGCTTAGAAGGCTTCTTAGAAGGCATAAATGGCCTGTATATATTAATAACCTCGGAACGAATTAAAAGCGCACACAATCGCACATACAGTCACCGACTGTACACCCATAAACCCCCTATTATCAGACACACACACACACACACACATATATATATATATATATATATATATATATATATACCACCACACAAGAAAGCATCACATCAACAATCGTCCAAGTATAGACTTTTAGGAGCTCATCCTATCAACAGCACATGGTGAAATGAGGGCTACGACTTTTAGGAGCTCATCCCATCAACAGGAGATGAGGGCTACGACATTTTAGGAGCTCATCCCATTAACAACACGTATCCGATATGAGGGCTACAACCAAGCGCCCAAACTTAGACGAGTGGTGGTGAAATTATTACACAACACACCAACCACCACCGCGTTACTTACCAACTCCTGGTAGACCGACAAGGTCTCTAAATACGACCCAATAGACAGCCCTATTAAACAAATAGGACCCCGTTATTGCAACACTCGATCATGTTGTTTATTTCTCTCTCACCACCAGGTGGCGTATCTAGTTGAGTTGCCAGTTTGCACTATTTATTTAATGAAAACATGTATTCTGACTTAATCCGCCATTTGGTTTAGAAGGTTGAGTTGCCCGATAGCAATATTTAATTAAAGCATATATTCTGGTTTAGAAATCCGCTTTAGAAACCAACCAATTGATATAATTACATACCGTGTACAAACAAAAATGAATAAATAAAACGCCAATACATCATTCTGTTTATTTAGGCGAATTGAATGGAAATAAATATACATCGGGGTGTATATATGATCAAAAAATAATAATAGCATCATGAACGGGAAATATATAATAAAAAATACACAAAACGGTGCATTATCAATATATTAGTACAAGAAAAATATATACAGTTATATTAAATATATATAACCAGAAATATACAAAACGTTGTATTATCAAAATATTAGTACAGGAAAAATATATACAGTTATATTAAATATATTGAAAATATACGAAACGTATAATCAATTGCATATTAGTACAGGAAAAATATATACAGTTATATTAAATATATTGAAAATATACGAAACGTATAATCAAATGCATATTAGTACAGGAAATATATACATACACAATTTAAATATATATCCTCTATGTTCTACGGTGCAAAACGCTAAACTCACACGTAATAGAGTCTACATCCACATCGCTATTACTTTGTACGACGTGGTAAAACCGTCCAAGCAACACTTCACCGTCTAACTGATACGATGGCCTATACTCGACATAAATGGCTTCATATCATTCAATACTATTTTTGTGCCCACTTTACACCCGGCTGGCAAGTTATCTTTAAACACGGCTAGAATACAATCAAAAGCACGCAAAAAGAGGTCATCGTTAACCACAACATCATTATTAAATACAAGTTTATAAACACGCCTTTCCAATCTGGGGTTTTTTCTTACCGTCCCGAGCTTTTCAATCGTGAATTCTTCTTCACTCTGCATAGCGGCAATTGAAATAATCTTCCAAGTCGTAACGGCAGCTATTCATTATATAGAGGTACAGCTCTTCAGGGTGAACAGTGTAAGTGAGCTCAGCCCTGTACCGCCCAAGTGCTTTGCACCAAATGTCAGGATATTTGGAAGAATCTAAACCTTTTAAATATGCACCTAGCTCTAGACCATTCTCGCCTTGTTCATTCCTACATTCGATAAAGCGGTGTATGCGTATTCGAGAACCGTGTCAAAATAAATCATATCCGTAACACGAGCGTCTAATATAGGCTTCTGCTTGCGGAATTCGACGATTTCAAACATTCTGTCAAGGATGAAACGGTTTCGCGTAGGGACAAGAACGTTATTATCAGATGCATTCTTCCACATCAGTCGTATATCAACGCATGGCTGTTCGTTATTTATACACAACGTGCAAACAACGGCGTATGAGGGGGGCGTCACTAATCTGCTCTCTTCTTGTACCTACACCTGCAGGTATTTTATAGCGGTCCTCCCCCCACTTCTCAACTATCACGAAGACGCTATTCATCTCCTCAACACTTAAATAAATAACATTACGTTTGCTTGCTTGCCTGCAAACCGTTTCAAGTATATAGTTATTGGTGCCGGTTTCACGCCTGAACACGCGCAATGACTTCGTCACGGAGACATCGTACGAGGCGTTGAGAATGCTCCTCAAAGGAAGTTCCATCGTATTCGCACGTTCACTCGGTTCAAGCTCTGAGATGACTAGGAGCCACAGGTGGCCGGATCGGCTCGATGCGGGGGTAATGAGTCACGCTGATGAAACGTGTATGGGTTTGTTCGAACTCGTATGTTTCTTGAGGTACACGGGTGGGCTCCTCGCTGGAGGGAACGCGTCACACTGCTAATGCGTGTACAGCCTTGTTCGAACACTCTTGGACAAACATGAAGCAATATCGACTTTTAATGTTTTATCACTCACCAGACGTTCATTTCCACAAACTAAACATCTTCACAATCCGGCGCACTATTTGAGAGAAACATATGCCCATCTTTGACCTTTTTGTTTAACAAGCGATACTCGTCTCTAAAGTCTGTTAAAAACTCACACAGCCCATTAGCCACAACCTCACTACAAACCTCATCATGATATATATTAATATAGTGGTAAAAATACTTAAGATTCTCCATGATGACAAGATTTACATTTTCAACCGTAGGGTACGAGTAGTCGGTATGGTGTAACATGATATAATATCGCTTGTCACACCACTCATCCACAAGACTCACTATCCATAACCGTTGCTTATCTTCTGAACGTGTTGCTTCTTCTACGTCACGGTATATGTGAGCCTTTATAAAGCTTAGGTCAACAACATACTTCAATACATCGTCTGTGCTACGAAAGCCTACAACGCCCTCGCCAGAATACCCGCAGAGTATTTGAACATCTTGGTCCTTCGCACGGCTGAAAGTAGCCTTAAAAGAGGCAAAGGAGGGTGGAATAGAGAGTTTTTCAGTATCCACCACATCTTGACACTTTGCTGAATACCACTTCATAAATGTTAAACACGCAATATTGAAGGTAGCCATTACTATTTTCCTTCTATGCGGGAGAATACACGTCTGAGCTCAAGGGTATGCAGAGGTCAACTGAGTACGCAGGGATAGAGGCATGCGCAGGTAGCGGCATGACTCACGTTGCCGAGCTTACAGTAGGCGGGGCTTAGCTTTTTGCTGTACACACACACACACACACACACACGCAAAGGAGAAAGGGAAACGCTAATTGAAACACGATTTATTTAATAAACGAAATAATCAAGGTGTATATATATTTACAAATACGTGTAATTAATAAGTTAACAATAGACATATCAAAGATTATGGTATCCAAAGGGCACGTTATCATAGGTACCAGGCACCTGGCAACGTTTCTTATAGGTGTTACGGTACACCTTTGTACCCCTAAGTTCCTTCACGCCCCCCAGCTTCTGCGCCCGAAAAATGTGGGTACCTACAGTTAGTTGGGGAGGCCGGTCGCCCTCATCATCTTCCAAGCACACTAGCTCCTCCAACGAATCAAAGTTAACGACCCGCCGATTCGCATGGTTAAGCGAGATACCCTTAGCCTTGACGATATACTTCGTATCCTCCTCCACCCTCACCCGTACCCCATAGGTTTCTGGTCCTGTTGACACAAACGAGTCCGCGTATGCAATGTCTCCGTACTCATCCTTGATCTCGTCAGTTAGCTCTCCGAGGAACTCCCCAATAGCGGGCATGTATTCACCCCTCCTCGCTATGAATATCACGCTATCTGTATCGGCATACAAAACCCGCCGCCCAAGAGAATGCAATAGGCCCCAAAGTTTGATGCGTGCGCAGGCTGTTGTGAAGCTGGCTACAGGTATGTTTGTAACCCGTGAGGTATCTGTGGTCAATTCGGTATTGTTGTACTTTATTTTGTAAGTATTACCTACATTCACAATTTCCATGACCTCTTTATCGGGAGCGTTGGCATAATCCCAAACTTCACTATAACTTTGTGCCAAATGAACGTTCCCTTTGCCAGTATTCTGCGCAAATTTTCCCCAAAGACTGTTTAGGCACAACTTTGCACTAAAGCGCTTGCTAGGGTTCTTTACAATTTGGGAACGATCAAGCTCTATACCTTCACGGTCACGGTAACACTGCATATAAGTTCAGGACTTGTATATACACCTCTGACCTTACGCTAGTGTGGTGTATGGTCACAATCACCATTGTTCTCTTCCGCGTACTTCACGCATCGGGGAAACATGAGCTTGTGATCTATAACGACGGGTAAGAGCGGCGTCCATAAATCGCGAGGGGGAGCACATCTACGAAAGAGAGTCCGAAGTAGCGCTCATTCAATTTAGCTGAAAACTCGTCGATGGTTGGTATGGCGAGACTCACCGTTTTTTCAGGTGCACCTACGGGGTACGGATTGTTCTTAATCACGTAGGGGTATAAAGAACAGAAGTCGTAGTAATGGAGTTCCACACCCTCCGTAGGCGGAAAGTGTAGCTTGAAGGGATTTGTACGCCCTCCGAACAAGCTATCACCGCATTTGAGAGGCTCCAGCACTATTGAACGTTTGATCGTGTTTATTTCTTGACGGTACTGTCCATCTGCCTCCATCCGTGCATCATACTCATGCTCCCACAAAACTTTGTGAGTGAACTGGGAGCCTATAAGTTGATCGCAGGTACGGGTCCACGCAATACAGTCGGCAGGAGATCTACCGTGGATACCTTCTACGATTCCACACTCAGGACGGGGACATCCGTGCCACCAGCAACAGTTAAAGGAGTACACAGTCTTCTCACCAGTGGCATGGTTTTCACTTAGATCATCAACCCAAAAAACACGACCGTTAACCTTAATGAGTACTTCACCCGTGTTGTGAGCATGCTTTATGTATACAACTGTCTGTTGTTGTAGGTGTATGAGCCAGTAAATAGCCTTGTGACCATAACTGCGGAGGTTTTTTCTGTGGATAATGGCTAAGGTGTCTTTAGGCATGAAGTTATTCTTTAACACCGTATAACATAATGAGGCGATGGTGGTTGCGACTTGTAATGGATCGCATTTGAAACGACATATGTACATCTTTCTAAAGGCCTGGAAACATACTCTAAGCACGTGCACATCATTCACGCAATAACGCTCACATTCATCAGCTATAGTATAAGAATTACATTCATTAAAACTGTTGTAGTATCGGTCAAAATCTTCACGTTCATCTGCGCTCATACATTCATAGTTAAAGTAATGTTTGGTTGGAGGTAGTCCTACATGATTTAAAGTTTCGCTAGTGCGGAAAGTGTAAGGGAAATATCCTTTTGAAACTTCAGTGGCTCCGCCCATCACCTTGGGTAGCTTTGTTAATTTACAAGGTGTGAATTATAAAGTGTTTTAAACTGTACATTACCTCTTACTTGCATCTGTATTAGTTTGTTACCTCTTTTCAAGGGATCACCTGTAAATATCTCAGAGGACTCGTGCTCAAGCATCTCTTTATAACGGAACTGTGTGTCAAATTTTGCCCCGTTATGGGCGAGAATATACACAGTTATTTTTTTGAACTTGTCCGCTAACTTTACAATATAGGACACAAAGAGTTTTACAGGGCTATCGTGGGCAATCGTTTTAAAAACATTTGTCCGTTTACCACATTTGTGACACTCCTCACAATCGATCTCCATAAACTCATCACAGATAGTCTGGCTCAAAAGTAAGTGCGGAATAACCTCTTTGGTTTCAGCGTTCGTATATGTTTCTCTATCGTAGTACACAGTTATACAAGGCTGTTTTTAGGCTTGACATCTTTCATAAAACATACATGCTTTACTCCAACCGCCTTATTTTTCTCATGGCATGTAGAACAGTGAATTTCATCACATTTATGCTTGAAATTCCCTCAATTATCCATCATATGAAACATACCACATTCACAGCTTCTCATTTTCCTGCACGTGCCAATTGATTTATGGAGCTCAAAACAATTATTGAAAAATGTGCGTCTACACACACCACAATCCCTCTTCTCAGCTTCAACTACACGGCTTTCACATTTGGAACTTTTACACTGCTCACATACCATGTGGCAATCTTTACAATGTTTCACTATATCATCCGCAAACTCGATACACTCCTTACACAAATCATGATGTCGTCCATATTTTCGACTTTTATCATAACTCGCGTAAAGGTCCCTTATATTACGGATGGGGAGATACGTTGTCCCTGTCAGCCCTAAAATAAGTAGGGGTCTTGTACGATCTCTCTCGCAGCTTTTAAAAACATACACAGTTCTACGACGATCATCCATTCCAAATACAACTATACGAACATTCATTTCCTGTTCTTGTTCTACCCTTCTCAGCTCTTCAGGACCCATGTTACAGTCAAACTCAAGTTTACAGTCTACAGCTAGTTTACGGGCACGCTCCACTACCGTAGGCAACCAAATTTTTTTGGCCCGTGTATTTAGTACAGTAAATATACGCGCTAAGACCGCTGCTATAAAGCCGCAACCACGACAATCGACAATATTTACCGTGAAGTTGTCTATATTGAAAGCTATACTACTTTGAGAAGTCTGCATTTTACGGCCTAATATATACTCTATATCTTCAGCGGCCAAACGTCTGAACGGTATTACTATCAAAAAACCATCTATCATACATCTCCGTCATCTGACCCGAAACCGAAGGAGAGCCTCGTCCTGACTTCACGTTCGTCGCGGCTCTGAAGGGCAAACTCTACAATACGTTCAACTATGCGCCGTAGACTGTGTTCAATGCCATTGCTATACATGGTTCTAGGATCAACCCTGAATATATACCGATTCCTAATGAAAGTCGGGGTGGGGGTTGAGGTGCGTACCAATTCGAATGTTATGCCAGCCTCAACAGAACGAGAAGCTGCTGTGGAAGATGTACCTGGAATTGAATAAGGGGGTATATTTGGGAAAGGTACTATTGTGGGGGTTGTGTCGTAAGACGTTGAGGGTTGGGGCTCTATTACTGGTGGTCTAACATCCGGGTCAATCCTAGCGCGCTTTATACCTGACGTGGAGAGTTCTTCATCACGTCTCCGATTTGAACTGGCACGTGCTACAGGTGTCGCTGGTTAGGGCTCGTCGGCGGGGAAGGATTCTGTAGCTGCATGGTCAACGGGCTCGTCTGTGATGTCGACGATAGGGTGCTGTACATCGTCATCATTCACGGTTCTGTGGAAGAAGAAAACAAAATATAAGGAGCAGCACTCAAAATTTGTAATATTTTGTAAATGGCCCACTTAGGGGCGTGACGTGTTAGAAATGGATTCTGTAGAAAAATTCAGGTTCACGAGCCCATCAGCATGTATTATATCTGGCCATACAGGATGTGATAAAACTGTGTTTATGCTTAAAATCATTAAAGAAAAGGGGGAGATGTTCTCAAAATTTGTGCATAAAGTTATATGGTGCTATTCGACGTATCAATCAGTGTTCAACGAGTACCAAGAGGATATTTTGTTCCACAAGGGTGTCTATGACGTTAATTCGTTAAAAGGAAATGAACATATAGTCATTGTAATTGACGATCTCATGTTGGAGATGGATAAAACGTTTGCCGAGACATTTACAGTATTCTCCCACCACTTTAACATAATCGTGTTCTTCATCAATCAGAATCTATTTTTCAAAAATAGATACATGCGCGATGTGTCGCTAAATACACGATATTTAGTCCTATTCGCGCAACGTAGAGATGTATCACAAATTGGGGTATTAGCCAACCAAATGTTCCCGAATCAGCGTAAGGAGTTTTTGGAGGTTTATAAAGAGGCCACAAGCCAGCGTTATGGATATTTGCTTTGTGACCTTCACCCGCGAAACACGTTTAGGGTGCTTCTAAGAACGAATATATTCCCAAGCGAGCACCTGAAACGGTGTATATTCCAGAATGACAAATAGGCTAAAGAAATACCGTGAATTAATAAAAATCTATCAACGATTGCCCCGGGCACTGCAGCAGATGTTTGTTAAAAATATCGACTCTGACTTTTTAAAATGCATCTGTGAAATCTGTCTTAATGTTATAAAATGTAATGTACCAATGAAACCCTCTCAGAAGACTCGCTTACGTCGTTACAAGAACATAATACGAGCGCTCGCTCATAAAAGTCAAACTGTGGGTAAGAAAAAGCGCATTATTGTACAAAGAGGAGGATCATTCCTGCCTATCTTATTTTCAGTTTTGGGTCCTTTACTGACTAGATTAATATAATGAAGAAGGTGGTTGTGATTCCGCACGAGGTGTACGCTTCATTGCAAAGTTCAAAGACTCCAGACACCGTTCTCGAACCCCGTAAAAGTAGGCTTAAAAGAATGGAAAGCGACTTGCTAGCGCTATTAAACAGTGAAAAGTCACCTGATGAGAAAAGGATCTTGTACCAAGAGGCTTTGCAAAAATTTCTTCTTGAGTACGAAGATTATAAACATCCTACAGAGCTCCCCGTGGTTATTAGGCACAGCTCGAGTAGTGCTGAGCGTAGCGACACAGGACCTGACGATGGCCACCCAAAGAACAACGGAACACAACACTTCGAACATGTGCTAAAAAACAACCATTTATTCCTCAATGTATGTGGGAGGCTAAGTCTTTATAATCTATTGAGTGAGGACCCCATCATACAGTGAACCGATACAGGCGAGGTCATTGTTGAAGGAACAAGGGTACAAGGATCCAATATCGTTGATATTGTTCATGATCTGATGAAAAAGTGGGACAGAACAGACCCTCACCAACAGGATGGAAGCATATTAAGGCAAGACTACAACAAATAAATGTCCCCAAAACATTGATAGGTAATCTGAATAGGTTAAAAGACTTGGATCAAGTCTCGCATGTATCACAACTGAGTACGCCATCGCCCCCAGCAGTAGCAGTGTCTCTGAAGAGGAGAAAGAAGAGAACAAACGGTCAACCCTACCCACGTGCCTCTAAAATACGCAAATGGCTAACATATTAAGTAAACGCTATTATGACATTTCTAACCCCGCATCCTATGGTGGCGTTAATAGACTGTACAGGTGTTTACGGTGATGTTGAGAGATTTTTGCAGGAACAGGATGCTTATACACTTCATAAACCGGTGAGAAAAAGGTTTAAAACGGCCAAGACATCAGCTGCTTTGATTGACTTTATTTGGCAGGCGGATTTAACAGACATGCAAAGATATTCAGTGTATAATGACGGATACCGCTACATCCTATTCATAATAGATGTATTCTCTAGATATTTGTGGCTAATTCCCCTGAAAAATAAATCGCCTGAAACAGTTGCTAAAGATACCAAAACGCTGATGTTGAAAGAAAACAGGATTCCTCTCTATTTCTGTACGGATATGGGGAAAGAATTTATAGGACGAGCTTTTCAGAACATGCTGGCAGAGTTTACGTAATATCAGCTATTACACTACCAATTCCATACATAAGGCTTCTTTAGCTGAAAGAGTTCAACGTACCATAAAGGAACGCATGCACCGCTATTTTACACATAAAAACACATAGAGATATATAAACGTTCTCGGGTGATTGGCTTAATCCTACAACCGTTCACACCATCGCACGATCGGCACAAGACCTAACGAGGTTTTAGGAAGAGGCACGCGTCCAGAGGTGAGAAGAGATGGAGTGTCACCACCACACTCTGCGCGTTTCAAAATCAATGATTATGTAAGGCTGTCACGTTCGGGAATAAATTCGCGAAGGGATTTGAGCAAGGATGGACACGTGAGATTTTTAAAGTTAGCTATGAGCCTAAAGGTGAGATAATGATGTATTACATTGAAGATTTGAATGGGGAAGAAATCTCAGGAGGCTTTTACCGCGAGGAGTTGCAGAAAGGGCATTTAATTTAGGAAAAAGTGTGTTTAAAATTGAAAAATTATAGGAAGCAAAGGTTCAGGAAAGAGAAAATGTACCTGGTGAAATGGCTGGGTTACCCAGAAAGCTTCAACACCTATATAAAAGCTGATGCAATAATGAAGCTTAAATAGTATGCAACATGGCTCCTAACCATTTCTACGTCACACTCCCGTCCTCTTCTGTCTGTACATCCTAACAACACCCTCGCCAACTTTGTGACAGAACTCCATGGACCCATTGAATTGGAGCGTGATTCGTATGAGGTGGGTTATGTGAACTCCAGTTAGCCACCAAATTTTTAACTCTTGAAAATGAACAAATCATATTTCTGATCATTAGAAGATCGATGATGCGAAAAATTAGGCATAACCTTAGACAATACTATGCTCAGTCCTGTTCGGTGAGGAACGGTACTATAGCACAAATGTATCGCTAGGAATCGGGCATTATGATACAGCCATGGACATTGTGACGGGGTTAAACAAGAGTCTTGAAAGGTCGCGCCTGACATACGATTTACGTTTTGAAGTAAACAGAGACACGCCTGCATGCACATTGAAGTTAAAGTCAACACTTAGTAGAACTATTAAAGATAAAGAGCTGTTCACAATTGTGGCTGAGGGCCGGTATAGCGCAGCTCTCCAGAGAGATACCTTTCACGAGGCACAGCATGATATGTCCAGCTTAATGTATCAAATGAAGATGGAGAAATTGGGTGAAAGCTCTCAGCCCCCAGACATGTGCTATATTTACAGCAATATCGTAGAGCACCAATTTGTAGGGGACACCCAGGCACGCCTGCTGCGCATTGCGCACATCCCCAACCATACAGGGAAAAGTTTGAGCATTACATATGACAAGCCTCATTATGTGAATGTTGCGACTAATCTATTAACCAACATCTCGATATATATATATATAAGGACGATTGAGAAAAGAAAATTTCCCATTCGGTGATGGGAGCTTAACAGTGAAACTACACTTTCGTCGTTTATAGTGACTCGAAGACCGTTCACAGTATACCGAGGAGTGAGGTACCAGCGTGGGAGTGGTCTTTGGTCCATTTTTTCATCCATACTACGCACCGCTGTCCCACTGTTGAAGAGAGGTGCCAGGTACCTAGGGCGGAAGGCGTTACAAACAGGTTTTAACGCGGCAAAAGACATAATGGGGAGCACTAGGCCTAAAGCTCTAAAAAAACATTTAAAACGTCCAAGGGATGAAATCATCAAAGCTGCAAAGAGAAAAATGCCTGGTGGCGGAAAGAAGAGATCTGCCAGGAAGAAGGGGTTACCATCACGTGGCGCTAAACGTAAAAGGAAATCAAAAAAGAAGTGTTCTAAGCGTATGAAACCTATGGCTGATCATTTTTTTAACTGATATAAGCTGAGGACACTACTCTCACGAATCATAGGCTGACTAATACTTGTCGAGAGAGGTGGCACTAGTTCTGACTCGTCATGGCGCGTTTCATCCATCCGTGTAGTTCACAATGCTGTAAATCGGAAATGTCCCTCTTTGATATGCCCCGACTCAGGTCTCTATTGAGTATAGCGACTTTATTACAATTAACCCATTAAACAAAATTAGTTCTCCCAATGCCACTATAGAATTCGTGACACCCAGCTCAGGCCCTTACTTTTTTGACTCGAGCTGCATGCATATGTACGCTAACCTGCGTATAGCCCATTCTGATGGAACGGACTGCGATGATAGTTACTCTGCCTACCCTGAAACCAACCTTTTACACTCCATATTCAGCCAGTGTGAAGTGTATTTAAACCAGGTTAACATCTCGGTAGGAACGGCATACTACCACCTACGAGCCTATCTGGAAAATGTCCTCAACTTTTCAAAAGAAGCGAAGGACACCTTTCTAACAGCCGAGGGGTATTACCACACTAAAGATGAAAATAGAATAAAGGATAAATTTAAAAATTAAAAAAAATATATATGAATGTTTTGGGCGCCTGCATACAGACTTCACATTCCAGGAGAAGTTGATTATGAACGGGGTGGATATGAAGTTGAAGCTAACCCGCACGATTACTGAGATCTGCATAAATCTGGGGTCTGATCAAGAAGAATGTGCGAAACCCGTTGTGATACACATCATGGAAACGTATTTGCATATACGCCGAGTGAAATTAAGTTCCCCGAAACAAATAGAAATTGAGAAAGACTTAATACACGCCACAGTAAAATACCCAATTAACAGGGTACAGATCAAACTGTACACGGTCCCCACAGGGTTGGCCTTGAAGCAACTAGAAGACGTGGCCCTTGGAGTCCTACCTAAAAGGATATTAATTCGAATGCAGGACCACGCGTCGACGAGTGGAAAATATAAAAAGAGTGCCTTTATAGTCGAGAATTTCGGCCTTAAAAATATTACTCTATTCGTAAATGGCCTCGCTCTGGGAGGGACCATGATTACGGACTACTCATCAGATGCTGTGTTCCCGCTCTGCGCGAGAGCATATAGGAGTCTGGCTTATAATACAGGCGCCGGTGACGAACTTGGTTTTGGTGTAATGCAGAAAGAATTTTTCGAAGAATTTAACATTTATTCATTTGATATTGCGCTTGACTTGTCTGCTGGCGCAGATACGCATTCAAGTCCAGCGCAGAGTGGAAATATCTCAGTCAAGTTGGAATTTGCCAAGCCTATAGACGCGCCTATAAGTGTACTCGTGTATCTCGAATCACACGCACTAATAGAAGTTGATCGTTTCAGGAACGTGGTCACAGACTTTTAGAATGGATGCGAATACACTCCAGAGAGTAATGAAAAGTGACCGTTTCACGCTTTCAAAATTTATCGGTGTTTGCGAAGAATCCAATATTGAAGCTTCCCAAGTACGAGAAATTGGTACGGGATTATCGTTAACACCGACATTTTGGTGGGGTGAGGGGATTCATTGGTTTGCAATCTATTTTAAAAATAGGGAAATAATGTACTATTTTTATTCACTCGGTTTTCAGCACTGGAATGATTCGGTAATTGTGAAGTTTATCGCGCAACTAGACGTGCCTGAGATTGCTTGGAATCTATATCGCTTTCAAGGATATTATACTGAAACATGCGGATTGTATTGCATTTTATTTCTCATGCACATGTCACGTAAGAAGAGATTTATGAATTTTTAAAAATTATTCTATTTGTGCGACACAGTTTGAAAACGCTTTTATTGCCGCCTTTTACGGTTAGGTTATATTGTTAAAAACGCGAGGTACTTAGGGTAAAAGTTTTGTCCACCATATATATATATATGTGTGTGTGTGTATATATATATGATGAATAAAACCACGAAGGAAAGGAAACACAGAATGGTGCTCAAGCGCTTTCGTCTAATGACATCCTCATATATAGGGTGTCCCCAAAAAAACTATATACTCTTTATAGCATCATATACTTTATAATTTAAAAAAAAACCAAACAATATATTGTTATAGCAATTGCCAATGAAAGGTAAATTAGTAATCTAAGTGATCAAAATGTTATAGCGAGTTGTTTGCATATAAAATTTAATTAACTACGCCAAGTGCTCAAAATGTTCTCCGGCGGCATGAATGCACTTTCAATACAACAAAATCGTGTGGTCTGATGAAGCTACCTTTAAGCTGAATGGCACAGTAAATCGACACAACTGCAGGTACTGGTCACTTGATAATCCACACGTTTATGTGGATAAACATGATAGGATGAGAGTAGTGGACTGGGATATCTTATTTATGGGTAATGATACAAATTTGCGTTGGGTGGCGTTTAAAGAAAGTTTTAGGAATATTGAAAGGGAGTTTATTCCTCGTAGGCCCAAGCGCGTTAGAAATCGTGGTAGGCCGAAGTGGTGGACTAGGGAAGTAGGCGAGTTCATAAACGAGCGTAATAGAGCGTATAGACTTAACAAGCGCAATGGCCAGGTAGCTAACTTTAATAGATATATCGAGCTTAGACGTCAGGTTAAAAGATCAGTTAGGAATGCCAAGCGTAATTTAGAGATAGTTATAGCTGCGGATAGTAAACATAATCCAAAAAAGTTTTTTGAATACGTAAATAATCGTAAGCCGGTAAAGGATAACATAGGCCCTCTATTGGATGTAAATGGCGCTTTGGCTTCTGACGCTCAGGCGATGGCGGGTATTTTCAATAACTTTTTTGCGACAGTTTTTACCGTAGAGGACGTAAATAATGTCCCCGACGTTGACGATATCGTTCCATTTAGTAGCGAGACTATTTTAGATGAAATAACTGTTTACGAGGCTGAGATTGCGCATTATATCGATAGGCTAAAAGTTAGCAAGGCTCCAGGCCCTGACGCTTTTTATCCTAGACATTTGAAAGATTTGAAAGACGTTATCGTAGGCCCCTTAGCGAAGATTTTTAATCAGTCACTCGAAACGGGGATTATTCCTGAAGACTTCAAATTAGCTAACGTCACGCCTATTTTAAAAAAAGGCGACCGCGCGGTAGCTAGCAATTATAGGCCCATTAGCTTAACGTCAATTGTCGGTAAACTTTTGGAATCCGTAGTTAGGGATCGTATTATCGATCACTTAGAAAGTAGGGGTTTGATTAATAGTAGTCAGCACGGGTTTCGACGCCATAGGTCTTGTTTAACAAATTTGTTAGAATTTTATAACGAAATAGTGCGCGAATACGATAGGCATAGGGCAGCTGACGTTATTTATTTAGATTTTAAAAAGGCGTTCGATACAGTTCCGCATAGGAGACTAATTGCGAAGGTTAAAGCGCACGGTATCCGCGGTCAGGTAGCTAACTGGTTAGATGAATGGCTTCGTGCTAGGAGGCAGAGGGTCGTAGTTAATGGTAGTGAATCGGGGTGGTTAGAGGTAGGTAGTGGTGTCCCACAGGGTTCAGTGTTAGGCCCATTGTTATTCGTAATTTACATTAACGACATAGATGTAGGATTGATTAGTAACGTGTCAAAATTCGCGGACGATACTAAAATAGGCGGTAAGGTTGTTAACGAGGACGATAGAAATAGGATCCAAGACGATGTAGATAGGATTATGGAGTGGACGGATAAGTGGCAGATGCAATTTAACGTAGATAAATGTAAAGTTTTGCATATAGGTTCTCGCAACAATAATTACGTGTACACGATGGATGATAGGGATTTAGCGAGCGTTGACGAGGAAGTAGATTTAGGCGTACGCGTAACTAAAGATTTAAAGGTTAGGAACCAGTGCCTGGAGTCTTGCGCAAAAGCTAATAGGATGTTAGGCTTCATAGCGCGTAATTTCGAATTTAAATCGAAGGATATTATATTGCCCCTTTACAAGTCCCTAGTCAGGCCTCATTTGGAATATGCCGTTCAATTTTGGTGCCCGTACTTGCGTGAGGATATTGATAGGTTAGAAAGGGTTCAGCGTCGTGCCACGAAACTTATTCCGGCATTGCGCAATAAGCCTTATGAAGATAGGATTAAAGTGTTAGACTTGTATTCACTCGAAACTAGGAGATTAAGGGGGGAGCTTATTGAAGTTTTCAAAATCGTTAATAACATCGATAACGTAAATTTTGACAAATTGTTCACTTTCGATAATAGTAATACTCGCAATAACGGATTCAAGTTGCGTGGCAGACGTTTCATTACTAATATCGCTAAAAACTTCTTTACGTTTAAAGTAATTGATAAATGGAATAATCTTCCCGCGTCAGTCGTTCATTCTACCAGCGTTAATGTGTTTAAGAACCGTCTTGACAGACATTTTAAAAATATTAACGTTGTTTAAAATTAAAAAAGAAAGTTAACAACAGGAGCTCTGGTGGTGGTGCTCGAGGATGAGTCTGTTGACGATGAATGCCAGCTTGTGACATGCCAGCGTGTGATGCCAGCAATAAAAAAAAAAAAAAAAATTAGACTAACACGAATGTAGATGTAGCTCATAGCGTAAACTAACCCACTTTTTGTTTAACTTTACCTATTTTTTTTTTTCTTATCCTCCTTACTTTGCATGTCTCTAACTCTTTTCTTGCATGTTTGTAGTTTGCATGGTATGACAGTGAGTTAAGACTGTGTTTGCATGGTTTGTAAGCGTTCTTATTTTACTTTTTTCATCTTTCACCCCTCTCCTATATTCTCCGACTATTTTTCTGACTTGTCGGCAGTGGCCGGCGGATGATGATGGTGAGACTTTTTCCCTCTTTTTCTGAATGAATGTTAACCCACGAATGATAGGTGTTGCTCCTTACTTAACCCCTTATTCTCCTCTCTTCTCTTAACCCCCTACTCTCTCCTTTCTCTCGGGCTAGCCTTAGAGTGGATCTTAGGGTCTTTGTTAGCCTTAGCTTCTGTAGATCTGTAGATCATCCAGGGGTTTGGTTGGACCATTTTTCTTTAATGGGACAGTTACCGGTGCCGCATATCTCGACATGCTGCGGACAGAAATTATACCTGCAGTTCGGAAGTTGTTTGGAAACGACGACTTTTACTTTCAACATTGTGATGTCAGAAGGTACCTCGATGAAACGTTGCCTAACCGTTGGATAGGACGAAGAGGAAGCGTTGAGTATCCTCAACGTTCACCGGACTTGACTCCACTTGATTTTTACTTGTGGGGCTACCTGAAGGATGCAGTTTATGGTACAAGACCTGCAACACTCGAACACATTAAGGCTGCAATTAGGGAAAAGTGCGGGACCATCACAGCATCCACATTAGTCCATGTCTGCGAATCAGTTAGTCGACGCATTCAAAAGTGCATTCGTGCCGCCGGAGAACATTTTGAGCACTTGGCGTAATTAAATTTTATATGCAAACAACTCGCTATAACATTTTGATCACTTAGATTACTAATTTACCTTTCATTGGTAATTGCTATAACAATATATTGTTTTTTTTTTTTAAATTATAAAATATATGATGCTATAAAGAGTATATAGTTTTTTGAGACACCCTGTATAAATGAGGGAACAGAGATTAGCTTACCAATTATAAACGAGAAAAAATACATCTTTAAATTATCGACGATATATCTATAAAACAGGGACATAATATAATCTAACCTAACGTCGCCTAACCTAGCCTAGCCTAACTTATTGTTTAAGATTCAAATTGAATGTCAAACGTTGATATTATAACCTCCCCCGTCTATGGTAATTAAAATAAAGAATAATGCTACGAAATTGAATGCATATATATATATATATATATATATATATATATATATGAGATATTCCGCGCAAGACGAGAAAGAGAAAACAACAAGCGTCGTTCTTTACGTTATTTATACTGCGTGTTCTTTGCAGTTGAATGTATATATATATATATATATATATATATATATATATATGAGGGAACGGACAATAATTAAAAACAATGGGGTTAATTTTTACGTTGTAGGAAAACACTGAATAAAGTTAGGTTAGGTACTTAGGGTAAAATTTTTGGGATTAATTTTTACGTTGTAGGAAAACATTGAATAAAGTTAGGTTAGGTATTTATAAGTTACTTACATTTCACTAGTGTCTTCATTGAGCGGTTCTTTCATTTCGTTACAATTTTCTATAAAACTCTGGGTAGATAAAAGCTCCCCCGATCTGCAGCGCTGAAGAAGTGGATCGTTGTTTGAGCATAAAAGTATTTATCTTCAACCAGATCGGGGGAATTGTACAAAGATAACTGACTCATGGTGTATAAAGCACTAATCGGGAAATGCAAGAAACTGAGGCTCTGGGTCGAGATTCTCCCTTTATAAGGGGGCCTGTGACCAACCCACAAAACACAATCGCTAGCTTCCTATCGGCTAGCGGTGAATTTTGGGCAGGGCTTGACGCGTAGGCCTGCATAACGGCCAAACAGGGGTCCTGGGATCCGTCCACAGGGCTGTGGTTGGTTGTCCCGTGAAATCTGGGTCGTGTCAGATGCCCCGATTCGTGGAGAGACGCGTTACAATTTGGTTCTCGATCTTGTATTCGAGAGAGAGAGAGAGAGAGAGATTTCGTGATATCCTGTACATTCCGCGTATGCTTGAGAAAAACTATGGTTTAATGATACCTTAAAAGTGAACAAATATTTGAGCGATAGAATAGATAATGACAAATATGTGTGATGAACTGGGCAGTATAATTTAAAATGTAT